>PVIC010009647.1:9875-45206 GCA_004025085.1 Thryonomys swinderianus
AAAAAAAAAAAAAAAAAAAAAAAAAAAAAAAAAAAAAAAAAAAAAAAAAAAAAAAAAAAAAAAAAAAAAAAAAAAAAAAAAAAAAAAAAAAAAAAAAAAAAAAAAAAAAAAAAAAAAAAAAAAAAAAAAAAAAAAAAAAAAAGCAAAAATACTAAAATTTTGCTAAAAGGAATTAAACAATTATTTAAAATATCATTAAAATACTTAAATTATCAAAAAATGAAAAGATATGCATTCTCTTGGACTAGAAAATGCAATCTTGTTAAGTGACCACTACTGCCCAAATATATCCCTATTAATATATTTAATTCAATCCCTATTAAAATCCCAACAATCTTTCATGGAGAAATGGAAAAAATAATCCTCAAAATCAGAAGGAATTGCAAGAGGCTCAGAATAAGCAAAATAGTCTTTTTAAAGAGAAGAAACTTAAAGGCCTCATTTAAAAAAGCAAGCTACAGTAATCGCAAGAGTGTAGTAACTACACAAGACAGATATGTGGGCCTATGGAATAGAATTCAAAGTCCAGAATTAAAATCATGCACCTATGGTTAGTTGATTTTTGACAAGGTTGAAGTTCATTCATTGAAGAAAAAAACATTCTTTTAAAAGAAACTGTACTGAGTAACTGGGTTTTCAATGTAAAAGACTGAAATAGGACCATCATATGATTTATAAAAATCACATCATTTACAAAATTAACCTAAAATGCACCCAGGACCTAAGTATAAGAGCTAAAACCATAAAAGTCTTAGAAGATGATACTGTATTGGCTTGTAAATTCTTTGGTATGATAGCACAAACATGGGTAATAAAAAAATAGATCAACTGGAATATCATCAAAATGAAAATGTTGTCATGAAATGAAATACCACTCTACAGAATGGGAGAATTTATATATGATACAGGTTGTATATTCAGAATATATGAAGAATTAAAACTGAGTTTTAAAAAGCTGAGGTAGAGCCAAGAATCTAGTTCAGCAATACTGTGACTGGCTGGCAAGTGAAAGGTCCTGAGTCTGATCCCTGGTATCAGAAAAAAATTAAAATAAAAAGCTAACCTAATTTAAAAATGGACAAAAAACTTTAAAGATGTACAAATAATCCCTAAGCCCACAAAAAGAACAATATCATTATTTACTAGGGAAATACAAATCAAAAGCACAGTGGTATCTCCCTTTATAGTGACTAGGACAGCTATAATTTTTTTAAAAAGGTAAATGACATGTTTGTAAAAATATGGAGAAATTGGAACTCTTTTTATATTGCTGACATAAAGTGAAATGTTGAGACCCCAATGGAAAATAATTTTGTTGTCTCCAACAAATTTTAATACAGAATTGCCACGTGATCCAGTTATATCACTCATAGGTATAAACTCAAAAGAACCGAAAGGCCTTACCTTTCAATCCTCAATAAGTATTATTTATAATATCAAGAAAGTATAGGAAAGAACGATCACCCAGCAGTAGATAGATGGATGAACAAAATATGGTACACACCTACACTGGAATATTACTTAACCACAAGAAGAAACGAAGTTCTCATACATGCTACAACTTTGATGAAATAAGTCATCCATGCTAAGGGAAATAAACCAGAAACAACAGGATAAATAATAGATGAGCCTACTTATATGAAATATCTAGAATAGGCAAATTCATAGAGAAGAGAGTATAGGTTAACAGGGTGTAGGGAAAAAAGGTAAAACTGAGACTTGACAGCTCAATGCTATCATGAAAATTTTTGGCAATTTTTGGAAATGCATAGTGGTGATGATTGTTAACACTGGAAATGTAGCTACAAATTGTGTAGCAAGGTAAATGTAGTTGCACTGAACTGTACACTTTAAAAGCTTAAAAACTTTAAGTTATGTCTTATATTTACCACAATAAAATATTTCTTAAAATTAATATAGCTAAAATGTTATGTTGTTGTTTGACAAAGTTACACCTTGGGCAGAATTTGTCTTCATTAGTAGAATATAAATCATAACCACATTTAGAAGTTTCTAGGTAATATTAAGACTCTAGAATAAAATAGGTAATAAAGTTGAATAAGGAAATGTTCAACAGGAGTGAGTGAATTATATGAAGAAATTTTACACCCTTATTTCTCAGAAAATAAGCTTTTGTTATTATTCTTTTAAAAAATACTCTATCATTATTGACCTTTCATAACAATTTCTAATTATAAGTAAATTTTTGATGGTAGATACATTTTTAAATGATAATATTTCATTAATAATGAATCCTCTAAGAAGTTTTATGGTTAATCATTTTTTATAAATAATATTCTATTGAGTGTCATGCTGTCCCAGTGGGATGTTGTATGTAAAATCTCAATAAGCCCAAGGCAATTTCTTATAAATTAAATTTATTTGTTTTTTCACTCAACTATGCTAGTATATTCAATAAAAATGAATATACTAGCATCTATTGCCACTTATTAAAACACAAAACACCTCTTAGAGAAGCAGATGTATCACTATGCCAAAAAGTTAATTGCTTGTTACATTGTGTTAAGAAAAAAATGCGAGTTCTTCTTTTAACTATTTTGAACACTGTGAATAAAATGCTGCTTCCATTTTATTTAGTTTTCTTTTGAAACAAGCAGATATGATTCCTAACAGAAAACAAAGAACAGGAAAACTTCAGTGTTATTTGGTCAACATAATATCAAAGAACCACAATAATTTTGTTTTAAGATTTTTAAATGACATATTCAGGAAGATACAGAACAGTAACCCTATATACTCTAAAACTCTAGGAAATGAAATCTCACTAGATGAAACCCGTTAAAAAAAATTTTTTTAAAGTGTAATAGGCATTCTCCAAAACACTTTTTATTAATCTGATAATATACAAGCATTTCGTCTTTACTACCTACATTTTATATTACCTCAATAAATATCTTTTCAAACATATCAACTCATTTACAGCTCCCTCTCTCTCTCTCCACACACACACACACACACACACACACACACACACACACACTGGTTTCTAGATATAAAAAAACCTTTGCATGAGTATTAGAAGGGAAGACTCAGTAATCAGGATACATTTACACCACTGAAGTATCTGCACAGACACATCTTTTCCCTCAGTTGTTGGCAACTGTTTCACAACAATCTACATGAGCCACACGAAATGGACTACTGAGGTTGGTGCTAGGTCTGTGCTCTATCTGCACCCTCTCCCCACGGAAACCCTCACACATTGCTTGTCCTCATCCTTCCATAGACCTTTTTGACACCACACCATTATGAAGAATTTCCTTACTTCTCCTCTCACAAGTTTCAATCATTTCTGTACTTTACTACAAGACTCAACATTTGGCCTCTGAGATCTGGAGACTCCTGGACCAGGTAAGTAGCAAACAAGTTGATGTGATCCTCTAGACAAGATGGCAAGTGAACATGCTAGAGTATCAGCAGAAACCCAGGCCTAACTTGATACAGGTAGAAAAGCGATGACAAACATAATTACAGTTTCCTTCTCTAGCTTCTTGTATACAATGTGGCACTGAAAATTACCAAGTGAATGCACATGCACATGAATGACCTATGGTACCTTTTTAAAAATTACTTCAGGAATGAGTTATCTGATACACATGTACCTGACTTCAGAGGAAAATAACCATACGAAGGCTCTTTCACCTGCAGTATGAGATACTGCAGTTTTAAAGTTCTCCATTAGAATCCTATTCTGCAGTTCTTTTGGCTAGGAGCAAACTGACTGCAGTATATGGGATAAGAAATACCAATGGCTAAACGACATTGAACCTAAATGGTAAATGAATAGCAATCTCAGACCACTCAACAGAATGAAAGCAGATGAACTTCAGACTAAATTACAAAATTATTACAAAAATCTGCTATAAACTCTTAAAGTGAACATACATGTATTTCTATAGGAAGCCATGTCCACAAAGAATATGTAAGCTGCTTAAATCCGTATCACATAAGAATTTGCTTAGAATCTTAAAATATTAAGAAAGTCTGTCAAATTTTCTCTAGTTACTAGTAGATTCTGCAAATAATTTTGGTCTTTTCTTCAAATCATGTTCACTAATATTTGCAATACTCTGGCAATCATCATGCCTTAATGCAACATATTTATAAAGATGAAATATTTCCTATTAATTATTACCTCAGCATAATCTTACACATATGATTGAAGGTTGCTGCCAGTTTTTGAAAGGGAGGGTAAAAACCTGACTTCTACAGATCAAAAGGAGATAAAGCACACAAAAGGATCAGAGAGTAAAATCATATCCAAAGTACAAAATACTAACTCTTTCCTAGAATTCTTCAAGATAAAACATAGACTATAATTATTTTCCTACATTCACTCTGACACCATTGGGTACTAAATATTCACTCTTGGAATGAATCTGAATTTGGAACGATTCATCTTTTTTTTTCAAATAGCTGACATAGTGCATAAACAGAAAGTTTGTGTAGTTTAAGATAAACAATATACCACGTGAACTTTGATTTATTATGCAATTTATCTCTTTCTATCTCTTCCTGCTATACATAATTCAGAACCACAGAAGACAGTTCCTATACCATTAATATTTTCTAGCTCTTTTTGGCTTTAAGGCTATGATCATTTTTAAATGTTTCAAATGTTTGCCATTTATCATTAATATTATAGTGGCATCATTGCTATTTTAAACTCTAATATCTAGGAGTTCATAACTTGGCACATAAACTTTGCTAGATGATGATGATGAAACTCTGCTTGTTATTGCCTAGTTTTGGAGTAATTTTTCAAGAGAAAAAAAATAAAATGAAACCTAGGAACCTCCAACTCAAAAAATAAATGAAACATTTTAAATGACTTAGTATATATGTGAAATTATAGAAATCTGAAGTGTATGAATGCATAAGCCAGTTTCTTTCTCCAAAGTTTTGTTCAGCTTATAGAAAAATTAAGACATGATTTTGAAACACAAAATCACCTTATATTATGTAGGAAAACACAGTGTTATCTGCTGGAAAAATAAACTTTTCTATTACTAAAATTATATAATTAGTAATAAATTCCTTTTGGGAAATTAAGTAATAATATAGGATTCATCCTTTTTATATGTACTTAATACACAGGACTTTGCCTAACATCTGTAGATCTGCTGCAAACAAAATTACATGTAGATCTACTTGAAGTAAGATTAATTCCACTTA
Organism: Thryonomys swinderianus; assembly: GCA_004025085.1. Lineage (NCBI taxonomy): Eukaryota > Metazoa > Chordata > Mammalia > Rodentia > Thryonomyidae > Thryonomys > Thryonomys swinderianus. The sequence goes on from PVIC010009647.1 coordinate 15,072, forward strand.
ACAAATAGAGTCTGGATGCAACTTAACTTAGATTGGACTTGTTTTCCATTCATCTAGTCAAAAGTTTTTGAATATCTGTTTTATACTGTGGCAGTGTAGGGAAACAAAAATCTAAAATTCTACTCTTGGTATACTGATAAAGCTTAATCCATCTAATCACATTTTAATTCATAAGTGTGTATTTTTTACTCAAAGATCCAATAAAACATGATTTTTAAACATGTGGCAATGTAAAAAAAAATTCCAGGCCATAAAATTCATTCATGTGAAACTCTTCCAAATAGGTGTTGCGATTTCCCCAGAATCATAATCCCTTTATTTTCTGTAATTTTGCTTTCTGTGGTTTCAGTTACCTATTATCAACTGCAGTCTGAAAATATTATATGGAAAATTCCAGATATTAAAACAATTCTTAAATTTTAAATTGTGTACTATCTTGGATATTATGCTAAAACCTTATGGTGTTATTTTACAATGAATGATTCCTTGCACCAAAGTATCCACATTATATATACTGTTGGTCATTTAGTAGCCATTTTGCTAATGAGACTACTGTCACAGCAACAAATTACTTGTGTTCAAGGAACCCTTATTTCACTCAATGATGGCCCCAAAACTCAAGAGTAGGGATACTGGCATCTGAGATATGTTAAACAAAAGTCATAAAATGCTTTCCATAAAGGGGAAAGTGCTGCACTTAATAGAGAAAGAAACAATCATTTGCTAAGGTCAACAGTAAGAACAAAATTTCTTCCAGAAGAAAAGGAGATTCAGGCTAGTTTTGTTACCATATTTCAAACTTTGATGGTTATACTTAAGGTATATAATAAATGCATAGGTATTATTGGAAAAGCATACAGTTTATGTATGTATGTATGTACAGGGAAAAATCGTAGTAAACAAAAGGTGAGTTCTATCTGTTTTCAGAAAGCTATTGGGGATCCTGAAGTGAATCCCCTGTGGACAAGTGGAAACTATCATATCAATAAGTTCACAAACTGAGACTAAAACTCAGTTCTGATTTCCAAGTCACCGTACTTTCCACGCTGCCAAATTGCTTTCATACAAAGGCTTAAGACCACTCTTTTGTATAACTTAGGTGAAAAGGCTGCCTGATAATTTGAAATCTCTGTGTTTCTAATACCTAAATTTCTCATCTTGATTCTCTTGATTTTAAATCTGTGCTTAAGCATGTAATAAAATCTTCACCAAAAAATCTGTAAAATGGGATATATGGGCAAATTTTGAAAATTTTATCCACTCTCTCAATTTGGAAAAAGTTTGCCATAACAATGAAAATTTTAAGTATTAAAAATAAATGTTGAGATATTCAGTGATAGATTCATAATCAAAATGGCTGTCATCAAAAGAATATTAAGAGGGCCGGAGGGTTAGCTCAGTGGTTCTGGCGCCTGCCTCCCAAGTGCAAGGTCCTGAGTTTGATCCCCGGAAACCATATACAATGCTGGGCATGGAGACTCACACCCACCAGCAATCAATATCACATACCACAGTGCCGGGCGTAGTGGCTCATGCCTGTAATCCCAGCACTCGGGAGGCAGAGGCAGGAGGATTGCTGAGTTCGAGGCTTGCCTGGACTACATAGTGAGCTCAGAGCCAGCCTGAACTACAAAGCGAGACCCTGTCTCAAAAAGAAAAAAAAAAAAAGAATATTAAGAAAAGTAAAAGTGTATTATTCATTCACAAACTGAAAACAGTTAAAATCCAACTCACCAAATATTACGGAGTCTCCTAACATTGTACTAGACATCTTTAAAGCTCCCCAAAATGCTCTTAAGTGTTCAACTTCAGATTATAAATATTGTTCATTTTTCTTCAAAAGCACATTATTGAAAAAAATATACACACCATGAGAAGAATATCTGTCTTCAACAGACAGTGCAATGGGAAAGCCTAGCATTTACTACAACCCTCTGTGAGAGGTCTAATTGTTCCCATTTGGAGATTAGGGTTGTCTGGGAGTCACAGCATAGGACAGTCATGATTGAGAGGAAACAAGACATGGCCACAAGCAAAGAGAGTAACAGGGTTTGGATATGGAGCGGGAGCAAGACACAGTCTCACTAAGGAGCTTGAGGCCAGTGACAGACAGTACTTGGTAAGAGAAGGGCACCAGCTTGAGAGGTATCTCGTAGGATCTGTTGTGTAATTTAGGGTTGCTCTTCAGGGATTCAACTTGAAATTCCTCCTCATAAAATCAAAAGCTTTCTTAACAATCACTAACTGCTTCTTTTCTCAGGCAAGCTTACAACATTGGAAGAGGGTGCTTTTAACTTCCATCCGTGAGTTGTTCTGCCTGAGAAGGCCTAGTGGGGTCAGGCAGCTGGTACCATATTTTCCTTATGACCATCTCTATTCCTCAATGTAACGGCTAGTCTCCTTCATTGTGAAAGCCCTTGGATGCTTTGTGCTTAGAAGTATAAACATGGGTTCACATATGTCACTATGATGGCAGCTCAGTTTGTGACAGCTAAATCTTGGAAACAGCCCAAATGTCCACTGACAGGAGAATGGAAAAAGATGTGTTTTTTTTAAAAAATAAAGTGGAGTATTACTATGCCATAAAGAATGATAAATTTGAGTCCTTTATATTCAAATGCACATACCTTGAGGATATACTTATAAGTGAAAAAAAGGACAGACACGTGTAAATATGGTATCATTTCTCTGGTATGAGAAACTGAAGGTGTAAATGAGTTCTAAAATGTGTAAGTGAAATAAATAGGTCACAGATGTATAAATATCAAATCATTTTTATGATATGAGAAACAAGATGTAAATGAGTTCTAAATGTATGATAAGTATTCTGAAATAGGCAGAAAATGTTGAAAAGGAAAAATGAAAAAGGGGAGAAGGGATAAGTAAAAGAAAAGAAAAAATCTGATGGTTAAAACAAACAAACAAAAATGAGTTCTACAGCACATGACAGATACTGTGAAATAGAAAATATTCAAATGGTAAAGGAGAAGAGTGGTATACAATATGAGGAAAAATGCAATGGTTAAAAAAAGGAAACAAATTTTATGTATATAAGGGGTGGGGGTTGTAGGGTGGGCAGGGGAATTGGAAAAATGAGAGTTAAGTCATGTCATGGTACAACTTTTCGATATCACTTGTGACCATGATGTGTATATAAAATGTACCAATAAAATCAATTATTTTTTAAAAAGCAAACATATATATATGTGGGGTGGGGGTTATGAGGGAAGGGGAGGAAAAATGAGAATTGAGATGTGTCATGCACTGGTACAAATGCTCAGTGTTCAATGTGATCATAACGCATATATAAAATATACCAATAAGATCAATTTAAAACAGAAGAGCTATGAGTTACACATAACAAGTTATCTATAAAATATACTGAAGAGAGCTGTAACCTTCCAAAGTCTTCCAATTTCAGAGGTCACTTCAATTTTAACATTTGTATATATTAGAAGAAAATATACTCTAAATGAACCTTGTCCTGTGAGTTCAGCTGAATTTTGTATGCAATCTTGGATTTCTTCCTTACTTGGATTTGCTCTAAGTACTCTGGGAGACCAAAAGTCAGCTGAGAAAATCAGGCACATAAGGAAAAGAATGTTACATCCAAGTTAGGACGTCAGTGTGTTCAGTCCCACTTCCCAGAAATGCACAAGAAACCAAGAAGTTTCTGTAAAGCTTGCTTGGGTTAATTACTTTTCTCAGGGTTTGAAATCTTCCAAAGCTTCACTATTCGTGGCCAGACAAGGATTGTGTTCATTGGGAAGCATATTATTTCCTGCACAGGTGTGCCACAAGTATTGCTTTACATTTCCTTTGTCCAAGAATAATCCTAGCTAGAACTCAGGATTTTTCTCCCAATGCAGCAGTTAACTTTTCTGTTATCATGTGGCATTGTCAAGTAACTGTTTTGCCCAGTTCCCTGCTTCTCTGGGTTCATACTGCTAGAAATGTATATTCCTGACTCTATTCTACTTAAAATCCATAAATCTGTACTAACAAAACTTAGCATTACCTTCTTTCAGAAAATAATGGTGTAATACTCAGTAGATGCCACATTTTATAGCTCAGAGGCTGCAAATTTCCACAGCACAAATGCAGGTTCAACAAGATTTGGCCTTTAATGAACTAAATTTTTAATTTATCATATACATATATATTCATTCTATTTTTCCGTTTTTGCTAACTCACTGGCTCTTAACTTGTCTCAGATACTTTATGGAGCTGCTTTGGGAGCCTTCTCTACAGGAGATTTGAATGCTCTCAAAATAAATTTCCCATACAGTTCGAGAGAGTTTATAGAACTGCTGAAGCTGCTCATAGCATCTCTGCTAAAAAATCTCTGTGGTAGAGCCAATTGCATTCTCTTTTGTAACTAATAAATGAGGTCTGTTATTTATAGGCAGGTCTATAAAATGCTAGAGTTCTATCTCCTGTGCAGACACTGAACACTGCAATTCTACTCTAAGATATTCAAGAAATTATCTTATGAAATGTCCCATAGTGAAACTAATATTTGTGAAACATGCTGATGTAAAATGATTTAAAGTGGTGCAATGTCTTACTTAAGTTACGTTAAAAGGTAACCCAGGAGTTGTATAGGCAAGTTAGGTGAGTGGAGAACAGGGCTTCAACTTTCTATGTAGTGATGTGCTAAGTGAAATGAAAAGCATTCGCTTTAACCTTAGTTAACCTTTTCCTTCTCAGCTCAATTTCCATACTCTGTAAATGTCCTAAAATAAGTGAGATTATTTCATTCGTATTTTCTCCACCCCAGACTTATGAGGCAGAATCAAATGTGAACATATCATCCCATTTGTGATTCTGTGGAAACCAGCACCATAATTCTGCATCAGAGGAGAACTGAAATGAAGGCAATATGCCTATCGAAGAAGCCTGATAGAAATTATAAATCTCTTTACCATTTCAGGTAAAAGGGCAAATTATTTAATACACTTCAATTCAACAAACATTTATGAGCACTAAATGACACTAGGCTAGGAAACAGGGAGAAAAGATGCAAAGATTCTCGGAGGGTTCCTGTCCCCGCTCACAGGCCTACCCATCCTGTACTGAGGGACAATGAGGAACACCCCGTGCATTCACAGCAAGGCAGAACACAGGCTGTGCTGAGGTCCACACAAAGGGCAGAGGCACTAATGACTATGGAGGAAGTAAAAGGTTTCCTGGACAAGGAAAGACGGGGGCTACTTGAAAGATGAAAACTTTGGTGCCAGTGTCAGGGGTGGGGAAGAGACTCAGAACAAATAAGACCAGCCATGTGATCTGTAGAGTGTAAAATGAATAAACATTCTTATGAATTAAAAGGACGGCAGCAAAACGGCAGCTAAGCTCAGAGGCTTACAGTGTAGCCCAGCGAAGTTGGCCTGGTAGATCAGACGGCCATCCGATGCAGACAGCGGCGGCCAGAGGACAGAGTCCTGGTTGGAAGGCTTCAGCAACACGAGCCACCAAAGCTACCAGTGTAGCTACAGAAGATGGGACAAATCCGTTCCCATGCTGATTGCACTCTGGGGATGGAAGACACTCAGTACTTGCAGAGAGCAGGCAGGGAGAAGACAAAAATTAAACATACAACAGAATATGGATTCCTTCATCTTCTATAAGCCACGGCTGCAGCTGCGTAGCTTTGTTATAGAAAAATGTTACTCTGCCTCTCAATGATTTTGTTTTGGGAAAGGAGGGAGACGGGGGAATGATATGTATGTGGCTTTCCAATTCTCCTCCAATTGAACTGCAAAAGTTAAAAGAAAAATGGACAAGTTCTAAATTTGGAAAGAATCATTTTTTCAGTGTGGCATAATATTTCACATTCTCTTTTTCTCCTTCAGCAAAACCAGTTATTAGGCAAGGCCCTGATAAGGTCTCCAGATCAGCAAGGATTCTACTGACCCTGTTTTATTTACACTACACACGCTCTTAGTTTTACAGTTCAGTAGCAAGTAGAGCCGCACGGCTCCTCACATTAGCCCTGAAGCTACTCTAAGCTACAAACGGCTGCTCTGTAAGCATTGGAACAAATTCTCTGTAGTCCCCATAGCGATCCCGTGGAATGCAGTTTCCCGCTGGTTTGTTACACTGCATCAGAATAATGATAATACGAGGAGGATAGCCTACTCGATTATGCAATGAAACAAAACTCACACACCACAGTCCAACCAGAAAGACTTCAACTTTCTCTTCTGCAATTAAGGTTTCCTATTTGGACAGAAAGGTTGTTTGTGAATAATCCCACCAGGGAGTCCACCTAACAAAAATAAATCACCCAGCGCTTTCCGACAGGCCAAGCCCAATGGTTGGCATCTAGTACAAAAAGTATTTGTTGAACAAATGATGAATGTTGAACCATTTATCCAGATTTTTTCTGCCCTGAACCTAACTTACATTCTGCTAAATTTGCCTCTCTTGTTCCTTTTATAGAATACTTCAATACATTTTTCCACATTTTAAAACATTCCCTTAAGAATTTTCATGGTTCTATATCAAAAGTCCTATTAAATTCTTAATGTGATAACCATGAAAAGTGAAATTATTGTATTAATTCTCTCTTGCCAGTACAGAAGGGAGTCAGTGAATTGATGGATGGGAAAAAAAAGAAAAAGAAAAACTATCATTTGTGCTAGTAGAAGAGGGGGCTAGTCTCCGAGTCTGAGTCTCAGCTCTGCCGCTTCCTAGGGCTGAGACTAGTCAAGTTCTTCGACCTCACTCTGCCTTGACTTCTTCTTCCACAAACTTGGGTTATGCAGAAAAGTTATTCTGCGTAGTCACTGTGAAAATAAAACAGTGTGAAGCATTCAGTACAGCACCTGGCATATGGTAAGTCATCAATGAATTCTACTTATGACTACTATCCTACCAATAGCAACCAACATACTGTATCTCTGTAATTTTAAAACATTATTCCTTTAAAAGACATTTTAAAACGTTTCCAAAATGTAGAAATTTATAAATTCTAAATGGGTTTACAACATGACTAAGAATAACACTGGTGACTGAAAAAGAATATCTTTAAACAGGATATCTATTTAAGAACATGATATGAGATTAATTACATAAAACAAACAGTTTTCATCTTGAGTCACTTGGTAAATTTTCATTTCACTTTCCAGTAAGTAAAATGTCTTAACAAAATTAAAATTTTCTAATACTTCCTTGCAAACATAACATGTAGTTTAACATTTACTGATGGAATGTGAAGACAGCATTTCAATACTTTGCTATAAAAGAGAAAAATGGTAATAAGAAAACTATTGGTTCTCCTCCTACGATTGTCTGCTTTAAAAGACAAATCAGAGAACACATGGATTTTCACAAGTACTGAATTAAAACCTCACATCAAGCCTTATTATCATTTTGAAATATTTGGCTGTGTAAAAACCAACAGACAAGTTCTTTCTTAAAAGAATTCTGTCATTTCTTTACTGCCCATAACCCTGCCTGCTTTCCAATGCTCCTTTGACAGTATAATCAGTCAATTCAATCAGAGAAATTCTAAAGTACAATGGTAATTTTCTCTCACTTTTTTCCTTGTACTGTCAGTTCAAGCCACCTGCTGAAAGCATTGATGTGGAACAGCTCAGTATTAGCTCTGAAATTAGTACCAGTCCCCAGTTAAATACCTGGCACATTCAGCATAGGATAGAGACTCTTAATGGCATGTAAGCCCATCAGTGAAATCGGCACATTACTTAAGCTCCTCTTATTCCAAGTCATTCATACTGACCTCTAGTATCATGACATAAGATGGAAACAAGCCAGGAACAGAAAATGGGTTCAAGGACAGAAGCAAATACAAAAGACGATTCTTTTACTTAAGTATGTTTAAGCACATTGGTACTATAGTCCTCTCTAAAGAAACCGCTACACTTCAAATCTAACCTATTAAAATAGGTACAATAGTTAACAAGTTCTCTAAAGTAAGAAATTTAAATTGAAAAATTATTTCCTTTAAATTCAAGTTCAGAATTTGCTATTGTGTGCACATTTCTCACACATAGCCCTGAACAGAGAGTAAAGTGCAAATTACCTCTGGTATTTTACATGCTCCAGCACCTTACCTGGCCTGCCAAGCTCAGCAGGTAGGTCTGTGGGCACTGACTGAGGCCGTCAGGATGAAAGGCATTTACCACATCTACTCAGAGGGTCATCAATGGACAACCTGTACAAGATTTATGCTTTCAATAATAAATGAACTAAACACCTTGAGGTAATTGGCTGTAGGAAGCTTCACAATAGGCCAGATAGCTTGTCTGAACAAAGTAAAATAAGCTTAAATAATGAATGAGGAGTGCAGAGTATTTCAGGCCAAACTAACACTGTGTGGGTTTTTGAAAAAAAAAAAAAAAGTGGGACTGGTCAGTGAGGCAGGTTCTCATGGTTTTAAGAGACATCACTGAGACTTCCTCTTTCTTTGCCACAGCAATGACCTCAAAGAGCCATATTTTTCTAGATTCCCAATGTAAGGTACATAGCAGCCAGTTCTGCCAATTCAAGTCATGGCCTACTGAGTGACAGAAAGATGTCCAAAGCCTATGTCATGCTCAATTCTACATGCAATTTGTAAAGACAAAACCAACATCTGATGATGTCGGGGGGAAAATATCAGGGTAAATTTTTGAAAAATAATGTTTCTGACATATGTACAGATTTAATACCATCTGCCACCACAGGGACCAATAAAGAGCAGCTCTGTCAAGCAGCTTTCCAAGTAGTCGTGATATAGACTCTTCTCTTGGGGCTCTTGTGTTTTGTTTGTTTTTCCTAAACAAGAAGTTGATGGTGTTTGGTTGGTAGCTATAGAGAGAAGAAGAAATTGCAGCCACTAGATAACAAAAGGATGAGAAGAGTCTAAAAGAAAATAAATACAAGATCTGGGCATATTTTGATTAAGAATGCCATTTTCATTATACTTTTTGAAATAAGTAGTACATAGCTTTCTTTATCAACTTTTAAAAGATCAGGTGATTAAGTAATGTTAATTCTAAATGTTATAACAGCCTTGGGATATGTAAATAAAAATGTCCTTATGAGAAACTGAAGATGTAAATGAGCTCTAGAATATATGGGAGATATTGTGAAACAGAACATATTCAAAGGGAAATAAGGTGTAGAGGTAAGTAACAAGGGGAAGAAAAAATATGATGGCAATAAAAAAGGGAACTGAAGCTTATGTATGCAGGGGCTGGGGGTTACAGGAGGGTGGGGGAATGGGAAAATGAGAATTAAATAGCAACATATACTGTACAAATTCTCAATATTGTGTGTGATCATGATACGTATATATAATATACCAATAAACATTCAAATAAAAAAAGTCCTTGCAAGTGAAAGATGAACATTAAAGTGCTTGGAATTTAAGGAAATGGTGTTTGGAACTTGCTAGAAAATACAGCAGTACAGGGCAGGGCATCAGAGGAGTCAAGGTTATATAAAATTAGAAAAGTTTTAATAATTGCTGAATCCAAATATGAATACAAGGAAAGTCATTCCTCTACACTCTCTGCTGTTAGATGTTTGAATATTTCTCCAATAAAAATTTTACTTTTCAAAAAGTATAAGTAAGCAAGAATCTAACAGCACTAGGTCAACACAAACGACTGAAGATCAAAGGCTCATTGTCAGGACTGCAAACTTCACTGAGCAGAGTTGTCACAGCCCACTCTGTGCCATACATAGGGCCGGCTCTCTAGCAAGGTGGAAGAGCAGGACACAGTGCCCTGCCTCTTCAGCAGCGTGGACCCTCACAGCGCCCTAACTGAGACAGCAAAGGGCTCTAAGATCCAGCCTGCAGTCTCCGGGGCTCAGGATTAACACCACCACCTCCCCAAACCCCCCACCTGTTGCCTGTATATTTCCTATGCAACTCTTCTCCACCCGGATTCGTCCTTATTATCCTCCCCAGTAGTTTCAGTTTGTAATTACTTCACCTGTCCATTCACTCATTACCTGCCTCCTCAAACAGGAAGGAATTGTCTTCAGTTCTCTTATATTTAATGACGATAGGGCTGAAAGTTTTCATTATTCTCTAATACCTTCCTCTTCTCTCTTAAAATTTAGAAGAGTCTACCATGAGCTCATTTCATTTCAAAGCAGATAAGTTCATTGAAGGCTGCAGACCTTTTTGAAATATATGTCAGTGTACTAACTACACTGACTCATTAATATAGTTATTTTCATCTTTTAATTAAAGTTCTTAGGCCTGTAATATTTGATTAGAATAAAACAGTAGAAAACTTGGGCTTTGAGACAGACATACCAGGGTATTAACTTTTTTTAATAGCCATGTAAACCTGGGCAAGTTACATAATATGTCTAATCCTTACTATATCTCTATAATATGAATAAGTTATCATCACTAAATGTATAAGGTTTTGAGAAGCCAAAAATTTATCATAAATATCATATTTAGGATAACACTTGGCATTTAAGAATCATCAACAAATATGCTCTGAGTCTTCATAATATCCCATCTTTTTGTGTGTGTGTGTTTTTTTGCTTTTTGAGACAGGATCTCGCTTTGTAGTTCAGGCTGGCCCTGAGCTCACTATGGTGCCCAGGCAAGCCTCGAACTCAGCAATCCTCCTGCCTCTGCCTCCCGAGTTCTGGGATTACAGGCGTGAGCCACTACGCCCGGCACTGTGGTATGCGGTGTTGATTGTTGGTGGGTGTGTCTCCACGCCCAGCATTATATGTGGTTACCGGGGATCGAACTCAAGACCTTGCGCTTGTGAGGCAGGCACCGGAACCACTGAGCTAACCCTCCGGCCCCATAATATCCCATCTTATAATACTGTCAGAAAAATTTATATAGGAAATATTAAAATTTTAACTAGGAAGATGACTTTAGCCTTAAGATTTAAAGAGTACATTTAAATTACTTAGCATTCTCAGACTTGATTAGAAAAAAGCAAAATCATCATCAGGGTTGTGTGACCATTTCTAAACCAGCAGTGTTGAATCTATGGCATATACACTGTTTTTCTTTTTTTGTTGTTGTTTTGCTTTTTGAGACAGGGTCTCGCTTTGTAGTTCAGGCTGGCCCTGAGCTCACTATGGTGCCCAGGCAAGCCACCGCAAACTCAGCAATCCTCCTGTCTCTGCCTCCCAGAGTGGTGGGATTACAGGCGTGAGCCACCACATCCAGCATTGTGGTATGCGGTGTTGATTGTTGGTGGGGGTGTCTCCACGCCCAGCATTCTATGTGGTTACCGGGATCGAACTCAGGACCTTGCGCTTGCGAGGCAGGTGCCGGAACCACTGAGCTAACCCTCCGGCCCTACACTGTGTTTTCCTTTTAAGACAAAAGATGTTAATATGTTATCTTTCCTGAACTAAAACCTTGGCATACAGGTTTAATTGCAGTGTTAGTCCTTTGGATATATCAGGGGAGTTTGGGGACAGTTTGGCACTCGGTCTCTAAGAGATTCACCATCACTGTTCTAGACAGCAAATGAAGAGGAACACACATGCTCATCACTTCTCACTGATGACCGTTACATGGGAGTTCTTTATGCTTAATTCAACTTTGGATTTGTCCAAAATATGCTCCAGAACATATTCCTTCAATATGCTCCACAATCCATACTAGGCAGATGAACAGACAAAACACACCAGTTCCCAAAACAGGGTGTTTTACTTGGAAAAATAAAACCCAAAGGCCATTGCTATCAGTGAATGGCCATATGGTGAATCTCAGAGGAAAAAACTGAAGGCTGAAGCAGTTACTATACCAGTGTGGAAGGCTGACCTGACCACAGAGAAGTTCCTGAGGTTCTGTGACTTCTTACAAAATAAAAATGGAAACAAAGATAAAAAATAATCACAATCATTAGAAATAATAGAGTCTTTGTAAAGGCAGAGCCACAGACTTTTCTTTGGATTACAGTATTCCAATATTAATTTAAAACTTGGGTTTTCAGTAAAGCTAAAAGAATAAAACAGTTACTACTTTTTGACCATCTGTTTTCTATATACTTGGTTAAACGATTTTAATATCTCAGAGTAAATTAACCCAAAGAAGAAAAATTCATAGTATAATTTTATAAGTAATTAAATAAAGGCCTGGAAAATATAATGGTTTAATCAGGATACTGCTTATTAATATATGGAAAAGCTTGGATTAGAATCAAGGTCTTACCAGATTCAAAAGTATTCTTCTTCATAAACTTCATTATTATCATATAAAGACTGAAAGAAGTTTTAAATTTAGGGCATATTTTCATAGTGTGAGTTATATTTAACTCACTATAATATCACAGATTTTAAATTTTTATGTTATATTTATTTATATATAATTTATAATATGTATCATATTGAAATAATTTTATTTTTAAAAATCTAAAATTATTGAGCTTAACCTTAAATTTTTATTGCGTATAAAACTGTAATTTTTTTATCCTGTGTATGATTTTTCCTACAAAATAGCAAAGTAGTCAAGAAATAGGGCCGGGCGTGGTGGCTCACGCCTGTCATCCCAGCACTCGGGAGGCAGAGGCAGGAGGATTGCTGAGTTCGAGGCTTGCCTGGGCACCATAGTGAGCTCAGAGCCAGCCTGAACCACAAAGCAAGACCCTGTCTCAAAAAATAAAAGGAATAGGTGCTAATCTTTTAATATTATTAGACATTATACATGTACTTATACATGTGACTATTTAAAAAATAATAAAGATACTGATTTAAGTTCTGACTAAGAGAACTCTGAAGTTGACTAGATTCCCTTAATTGTATAAGAAAATATTTTATTAGCTGCATTAGTAACCAGGGTTCTCAAATCAAAAGATGTCTTTCTACAATTTACCCAGTGAAAGCCCAAGAGCTAAGAGAGCTACTATGATGCCTCTGCTAGTAAATGGGTTGAAAATATATGGTACTTCTTGGAAATGGATCTACATTATATGCAAAATAAAATGAGGAATTATAGTCAGTCCTTTAAAAGAGTCCAAACACAATGGACCACACCTGTAATTTACCACTTGGGAGAGAGGCTGAGGCAGGAGAACCTCCAGGAGTTTCAGGCAGGCCTTGGGTAGAGTGAGCTCAAGAATACTCAGAACGATATAGCAAGACCTAGCCTTAAAGAAAGAGAGAGAGACAGACAGAGACAGAGATACAGAGAACATCAAAATCTTAGCCCAAAACCTCTTTTCTTGTCACAATACAGCCTGAGTAATTCTTATGTTAGCTTGAGAATTTTTGTGTGTGTCCCTTTTCCTCTGGAGTGTGCACTAAAGCAGAGTTCTCTACCAAGTAGTCCCCACATCAGAGCCAATGCTCCCCGCACACATATACATGTGAACCAGTGTCATAACATCTGGAGGGCTGGAAAAAACACATTTCTTGGCCCAACCTGAAGCTTCTTATTTACTAGTTGTTTTGGGGGGGCCTAAGAATTCAACTTCAGTAATTCCAGTGTAAGAAATAAAGACCAACACGGGTCATAACACAATCAATGGATACTTTCTTAACAGGTTTCCACTGCTTAGTGATTCTGAATACACAGAACAAATAGATTCATTCCCAAGAAATCAATGTAACTTTGAAATTTTAGATATATTTTCTAAAATTTTTTATAAAATTACAAGCGTAAGTTTTAATCCCCTCTTTTACTTTTTACATATAATTGGTATATTTTATTTCCAAGGTCTTTCAAAGGCCCATGTGCTAAAAAGCTTGGTTTCAAGCCCACAGCTCTACTGAGAAGTAGTGAAAACTGCAGGAGGTGGGGCCTATTGGAAGGAAGTTTGGTCACTGTCTTAGTCACTTTCCCATTTCTGGTTAAAGTTTCCAACTTTTACAACTTAAGGAAAGGAGTGTTTTGGTTCATGATTTCAGTCCATGTTCAACTGGCTCCAAGGCAGAACCAGGATGGTGGAGGGACATGGCCGAGGAAAAGGTGCTCAACCAATAGAAGCCAGGGAGGAGAGAGAAGGCAGGAGCCAGGGACGGGAATGTAACCTTCCACATTATGCCCCAGGGACCACCTAGGACCAGGCCCCGCCTCCAAACAGCAAATTCAGCTTCTGACTCACCAATGGACAAACCCACTAATGAATATAGTGCCCCAGGATCCAATCACCTTTCACACAAGAGAATTCAGGGGGAGAGTTTAGACTTCAACTATAATAGTCACTGAAGGTAGGCCCTTAAAGGATCACTCTTACTCCCCTCTTTGCTTCCTGGTCACAATGAGATAAGCGACTTTACTCCACAACACACACCTGCCACGTGCTGGCTTGCCATTGGCCCAAAAGGCAAGAGACTCAATCTGCAGTGCCATCACCCAAAATGTGAGCTAGAATAAATATTTCTGCCTTATAAGTGCATTATCTCAGGTATTTTGTCACAGTGATCAAAAGCTTGCTAATAAAGAATGTTTTAAAAAAGGTAACACTTTCTGAGCACTAACTTTTAGTTCTTGGCACTACTCCAAGTATTCTTTCTGTATTATCTTCATACACTGAGAAACATTAAAATCCTGTCTTCTAGATGAGACAAGTGAAGAAAACAAACACAAACTAATTAACTTGCCAAGGTAACTTGTACGTATTTGGGAAGAAATCCAAACCAAGGCAACCCAGTTCCAGATTCTGCCTCTTAAATAAACTTGAATGGTCAGACACAAGTTATATATTCCATAAACCGTAGATTCAGGAAACTTAATTTAAAATACAGCATTATTTCCTGATTCACTGATCATCTGAACAATAGCTTCCTAACAAGCTAATACTTTTCCTCTCTTGCCACCAAAAGGAGATAAATGATGAACCCTATATTTATGCTAGAATAGGAAACATGCCATTACAATACCTAAATACAGAAAACTGCAGGGTATATGTGTGATATATTGGCTAGCCCTTTCTGTGAATGCTTCCATATTGTAAGAATTTCTTTATCCAAGGACAAGTTCTTTCACCTTCCCATCTGTCCTGTGAATTTTTAAAATTCTGAGACAGGTGGTCTGTTGGAAACCTAAAACCCTGTGGGTACAAAATATGATTAAAATCTGATGTTAGACTCTCTGATAGAGAAAAGTCCCAAGTTTGGGTAGGATTTTCTAAGTAACCTGCGAAATGTGTCAAAGATAATTTGAACCTTACATAACTAAAATCTCTTTAATTCTAGATCAGCATATGCTACACAAAATTTTTGCTTGCTCAATATCCCCAAAGAAATCTGTACTAATACTGACATGCCAATATCATGAAACAATACCCAAAATTTCAAGGTCTGAGGGTTGTTTTGTTATTACAGTTGCTGGGTTGTTTCGTTATTTCTCTCCTTAACCTTTTCTATGAGTTCTAGAGCACTACAGCTTATCAGGTTTCCTCTTGACTCTATCTTTGGTAAGAACTACCATGACTCCCTGAGCAGTATTTATAAATATTGAATTAAAGACTGTTAATAAAATCAGTTAATAATGAAAGCTGAGTTCCAGAACTGTATATTTCAGAACTCACAAAAACTATACTACTGAAAAAAAAATCTTAGCAATGATTATACTTATACAAATAAATTGAAAGGGAGCATGACTTCCCTGGAAACCAAAATGCACAACAGAATTAAAAGGCTACTTGTCAGAAACCACTTACTATATTGTGTTTGCAATTAAAAAATATAATTTTTAAAGTATAATCCATTTATTTCCTAGAAGAGATGAAGAGAGTTTAATTGAAATCTATTTAGCAAGGACTCAAATCTATGCTGAGTTTCAAGTTTGACACAGAATACTAAGTAATGATCATGCAGATAATTAAAATTTTAAATGTTAAATGATTTATATTCTTGTAAATAATTGAGCGAATTTAAAAATCCAAGTAAGGAAATGTTCAAGGAGAATATATATTACCAGTCTATTTTTACAACAATAATATATGAGAGTATGTTACTTACATTTTGTACATTTGGTATGAGAATGTTACCAGTGCCTTTAATATAAAAAGCTTTAGAAGACTTAATGAAATTAAGCTAAATTGATTGGCATTCTGATCCAACAGGTATTAAACACATCAAGGTAAAAACAAGGCCACTGTGACAAATTCAATAGATCAATCTGCAGTGATGCAAACATCCAATAAATTGAAATTTAACTAAAGAATACTGCACAAATGCCAATCCCTTCTACAAAATAAAGGAGTATTCATTTGAGACTATATTACTTACGATTGCTGCCATGAAATCTATAATTGTGTTGCTCTTTGGTTCTACTTTCTTACTTTGGCTCCTTTCTGTTTAATGCCTCAATATTTTTTTTTATTATTTGCAGTGCACAGGGTGCACAGACGGCATCACCTAGCCCTCCCCTTCTTTATTCATTCAGTCATAAATCCTTTCTAAGCAGTGATCTATCTTTGCCCCCTCCAAAAAAAAAGCTTTCAAAGGAAGTTTGTTTTTTTTGTTGTTGTTTGTTTTTTTGTTTTGTTTTGTTTTGTTTGAGACAGGGTCTCACTTTGTAGTTCAGGCTGGCTCTGAGCTCACTATGTAGTCCAGGCAAGCCTCAAATTCAGCAATCCTCCTGTCTCTGCCTCCCAAGTGCTGGGATTAGAGGCGTGAGCCACCACACCCAGCACTGTGGTATGTGGTATGTGGTATTGATTGTTGGTGGGCATGAGTCTCCACACCCAGCATTGTATGTGGTTACTGGGGATCGAACTCAGAACCTTGCGCTTGTGAGGCAGGCACGGGAACCACTGAGCTAACCCTCCAGCCCCTCAGAGGAAGTTTTTTTGAAGAAATCTGAATTAATGAATAAATTGCCAGAGTATGTGAAGTCTCTTTAGAGTAGCAAAGCTATAACAATACTTTCTAAAAACTTGAAAAATAGTACTATTATTCACCACCCTGATGTTACTAGCATTACCACAATAAAAATGTACACATAAAAATATGTCTCAGTGACAGCATGAAATAACAAGAAGTTGCCTACATAATTTCTGTTGACATGTATACCTGCAAACCCCACACCATTCCTATGTTTAGAATCAGCTCCATGAACTTTGGCAAAATGTAGAAACCTCTTCCGTGGCTGTGTTTTAGCCACAAGGAAATCATGTCTTTGGTTAATATTTTTCCTTCTTAAGCAACCAGGACAGTGCATATTTTATAATCAATATTCCAAACAAAATGGAAACTTTTGAAAGTATACTTAGAAGGGATAGTCATGCTCATGCATGCCTGGAATCCTAGCACTCTGTGAGAAGGGTCTTGAGTTTGAGTCCAGCCTGAACAACTTGTTTTAGCAAGACCTTGTCTCAAAATTTAAAAAAAATAATTAAAGGTGAAGGAGGTACCTCAGTGTGAAGGCCTCGGGCTCAATCACCAGGAAAGGAAAAAAACTAAAAAGAAAACACATAGGAGAAAAATGTAAATATCTAGAGTGAGAACAGGAATGGTGTGGAAAGAAAGAAACCAACTGTCAAGAGGAGTAAATAGGATTGGTTTAAAATTGGTTTTAAATACCCCTTATGAAAGCAAAAACTTGAGCACAGTTACTCTGGTTCCAATGATTTTACAGCCACAGACATTCAGAGTACCATGTATATCTGAAATGACACAGGAGGAATATTGATTTTCATGAGGCAAAAGCTTTAAACCATTAAAAATATATTTAATGGTTCAAATCTGGCCTACGACTAGTTGTGGTATAGTCTGCAGAGTTCAAAATAGTTTTATATTTTTAAATGCTTGAAAGATTGAAAAATAATACTATATAATATTTGGAAATTACATTAAATTCAAATTGCAAGGTACTTAAAGTCTTATAAAAACAAAGCCTTAATCAGGAATACAAATCAATTTCACATATCCAGCCTGACTGTACAATGCTAAGAAATAAAAGTACAACTGGGAAATCCTGAATACCAATCTCAACTGGCCACTTCATAAGCTGATCCTAGATTTATTTACCTCCAAATGTTGGCAAAATTTCATTTGAACATAAGGGAAAACAACTCCCTTACCAACATCTTGCCTGTACATAATTATCAAAATGTTTGTGAGGAAGCACAACAAAAACCAGGAGGCCCAGAATCCTTTTCTGAGGAAACCCAAAATAAGTGATGTTATTGCATATAGTCACCCGCAATCCATGGGGCATTTATTGCATCTATATTGTAAAACACTTAAAGATCCATGAATGAAAGAAGATCTATAAGTATGGCCTCCTCTTAGCTATTAAAAGGGTCAGGAAGCACTTGTCCCTGTGCAAAGTGATCTACACACTAGGAAGCAGGAGACACCTGGTAAATGGGCCTCAATGCACAGATTCCAACCATTTGACTCTCTTACATATCAATGAAGACTACTGGCATGGCAAACATTTTCACAAAGGTTGCACATACGTTCTTGAGGTTCAAAGGTGATTGAAGAGAAAGTGTAAGTCAGGAACATAAAGCAACAAAAAAACCCATGACGGACCAATTAATCTCATACTCACAACAATGCCACAGCCATCAGCACAGCTGTCAATGCTGTGAACTGTGGACATGGTTTTACTTTAGGAATAGCTCTGGTAGTTTACTGCCAAGGCTCCAGGAGCCAAAATGGAAATCTAAACTAGTGCACAGTAACAGGAGGATGTAAAGAGAACTCTAGATTCTTCCATAGTAAAACCTCTACATAATACAGGTACAAAGGACTCTGACTTAGATAGCATCTGGGATGGAGAATGAACACTCCCTGATGATACCACATTAGAACAATAGGATGGATGACTTTCCCAGGAGATGGTACCACAGGAACCTGGAAAACAGGAGAAGTATCAGTCATAAAATGTTTGAGGTGATAAGCAGATGGGTTAGCAACTTAGCAACAATGAGGTAAGGGACCTACAACCCACAGGATGGAATGCTGAGAAATACTCACTGTGGGAAGGAAGCCACAGATGATTTTATAGCCTCAGGCAGCAGTTACCTATGAACTAAGAAAAAAGTACACAGCTAACAGAGGGAGAACTGTATGAAGCTGATTGAGAAGCACTGGGATGTTTGCTCTTACTGCTAAGGTGACATCTATACAAGCTGGGGTGGGAGGTCAACAATTTTATTCACTGGAGATGATTATATGGGAACTTTCTGGGCAAGAGAATATAAGGAACAACTACAGACTCAGAACAGGGAGACGAACTGATCACGTGGACTCAGAGCCCTACCCTTTCCCCACCAGGCTTCAAGAAAACCAAAGCCATCAAATGAGAAGGTGGAAGCCATTTTGTGGACAATGACCAACCTGGGGATAAAATAAAAGGTAACAGACATTGGTATTCTCTACCAGGATCATCTCAACCACTCAAGAGCAACATTCAATAAACCCAAGTTATGGACTTAGAATTTTCGAATTACTTAACTACAAATGGAAACATACAAGTCAACTGAAGAAGTCTCTAACATGGAAGGCAGAGCTCAGATAAAACAGAAAAAGGTCACTTGGAAGAAATAGATCAAGTAAGGAGAAGTCAAAACCAAAGCAAACAAGAATCAAGCATATTTCTACTAATTATCAGGAAAGGAAGGAAGGGAGGTAGAAAGGAAGGAAGGAAACAAACAGGGAAGGGAGAAAGAAAAGAAGGAAAGAAGAAGGAAGGAAGTGAGGGAAGGAGAAATGGAAGAAGGAAAGAAGAAAGGAAAGGGAGAGAAAAAAGGAAGAATAAAATTGGGAAGGAAGGAAAGAAGGAAGAAAGGAGAGTTTGTAGGATGGTGGAAGAAAGGAAAGAAAGGAAGAAGGAAATACATCTAGACATAGTAGGATGAAAGAAAATGAAAACTGAACAAAAAAGGCCTTAAAATTTAAAATAGAAAATAAGGGAAAATCAACAGAAAACTTGGAAAAAACGAGACAATATTGTATAAGGGATCAAAAATATACAAAGAGGAAAAATCAATGGTCTATGAATAGTAATATCTAAGTAGAATTACAAGAATGAAAATAGAGAAAATAGGACAATAGCAAATGAAGTAATTCAAGAACATTTCCTAGAACTAATGGGTAAGTTACCCAATTAAAAGAGACTATTCCAAACCTAACACACTGAACTAAAGTACAAGATATGATTGGAATATATGATGAGTGTTTAAATTTTTAAAAGTTATTATAGTATTTTACATAGGAAGAAAATGTTCAAAGATAAAGGGGAATGGGGGTAGGGAAAAGTAAAAAAAGGAAGGAAAAATTTGATAGTAAAAACAAAAAATGGGAAAAAATTATGTATATGGGGTGGGGGTTGTAGGGACAACAGGGGAATGGGAAAAAATGAGAATCAAGATGTGTCACATACAGGTACAAATTCTCAACGTTGAATGTGATCATAATATATGTATAAAATGTATCAATAAAATCAATTTTTTAAAGTGTATATTACTATTAATCCTCTTCAAAATACTCACCTGGGTTCCAAATATATTTATACCCTCTTTCTTACCACCTTGTGAAAGAGCAGTTCTAAAAATTTTTCGTGAGTATCTTTAGTTGTGTTGTGGCTGCTTGACACCCTGAACAGATTCCACACGTTTACCTTCCATGGTAATTCTGACTTCATTAAAGAGCCAGAAGCAGCACAATACCAGATGCAGTGAAAAAGGTAGAGAAGGACACACCGGATTGGCTTCTGTACGGGGCTCCCTTCTTCTAGGATGGCATTTGGCAACCACGTTTACCATGATTTTATCACACTTTAGAAAGACACAGAAAGTCTGTAAGGAGACTTCCAGAACTGCTTCAGAAAGTGTTAAGAACAAGGGGTTCATGTGCCTAAAGCAAGGGGGAACATTTTGAGTGAGATTAATAAGAATGTGTCTTTTTATAATGGTTTTTAAATTTACACATTCATCATTTCAATCATACCTCATAAATTTATACTGTATCACCCACATCAGTAGTGAATTTCAGAACATCCAGGGAGAATATTACATGCAGCCAATCATGAAAATGTCACAGTATCTCCCAACAACAAAGCCAAAAGCTATATGGTAATAGAGATGTGACCTCCAGTTATGAAGTAAAAGTACTATCCTTTCTAGAGTTTCACACAAAATATCATATAGAAGGAGTAAATACAAATATTTTTAGAAAGTAACAATCTCTTCCATTTGTTTTTCTTTTACCCTTTCTAATCAAAATGGGAAGGAATAAGCCAAAAAAAAAAAAAACAGGAAAATGTGGGACAGTATAGGTATCCTAGAGGCCAGTTAAATAAAATACAATGAATATCATTGGTATCATCTCTCTTGCTAGCAAGATTCATGGTGATGTTTGATGTTGAAGGATGGAATAAGAGGAAAAGGAGGGATGTCCCTAATATCAGTGGCTTCAGTGTGGTATTATATATAATACAATCACCATCTTAAAAAGACTTATTGTGTTACAGACCAGGGTTTCCCAACCTTGGTGCTGACTAAATAGGTCTGTATTGGGAGCAGCAGTCCTGTGCATTACAGGATGTTCAGCCACATCTCTGACCTGTGTCCATATTAAGATCCAAAGAGATTTGCATCAGGTGAAAACTGCTCCAAAAGCTCCCTCAGGTCACTTGCTCAACCAGTAACAGAGGTTTCAGAAAAAATCCGGTGGGGGGGGGTTCACAGTCTCGGCACCATCAGGTAGAAACTCTGTCACTCCAGGATATACTCCAATGAAACCTAAAAAGGTTTCACTGCTCAGAAAAGAATGAAAGAGTTGTCATTCTTTCTTCTGTCCCAAGAGAGGTTCAGAATGTTGAGCAATAAAAGCAGAAAGGGAATGATGAAGGACATAGTTAATACCAAAAAAAAATCATTTATTCCTCTCAAGCACTACAACCTTTGAGCCAGCTTGAAGACAGAGGAAGAGAGAGAACAGGACGTAGGTTAAACTGAAGAGACAGGAATGAGATCAAAGCCAGAGAGAGAAGTTCTGGCTTAGCTGTACTCACAGTGTAATCTTGGAGAAAGCATTCAGACTATTGTCAAGTCGGGTAATTTCTGAATTGAAAAATATGTGGAGGATTAATGAGCTAGACAACAATAGCAACACAGAGGATGAAAGGCCTGGGGATAGTAAAAACAAAATTTTGTAACCACTTTAATTCAGATAATCTCAAAACACAAAAGTGCACAGGAGATTATCTGGGCAAATTATTTTATCAAAATATTAAGTTGATGAATAACAACAAAACATAGCAGAATCTCTGATTATGATGTGTGCCTCGGTTATGGTCTGCTTCAGTCTCTAGGTTAATGCTTCACAATAACTCTGATGAGTATTAAGGAAGAGCCATTAACTTCTTAAGCCTCAGCAGGTGATCCTTTAATTCAGCAAATATTTTTAGAGTACTGTACTTATGAAATATTAGACACTACCAGACCAACTAGACATAAGTAGATAAGTTAATTATAAGGTGGATGTGTTATTTTAAAGGAAAGGTGGAACAAAGGAAAACAGGAACACAAATGATATAATATACAGTGCAAAACAAACCTCATACTCCTGAAGCACTAGTGAAGTACCCTGTATTTGTATTTTAGGCACCTGAGAAGGTAGATGTGAAAAGGTGTGATTAAGCACAGTTTTGAATGATGAATTGGTTTTAAATTAGTATTGAAAAAACATTGCTTCTTGGCCTTTTGGCTAAGATCAAGTGTAATTAGTATTGAAAAAACTAAAAATTTTAAAATCTTGGTCCATCTTACTTATAGAAAGTACAAACACACTGACAAGTAAGTATAAAAAAAAGAATTTTAAAAGCGTATCACATTTTCTAACGTCACTTAGTGTATAAACTTCACATGTTCTATCTTTTATTATGGATAAATTCAAAATTATCTCATGTATATCACTGATGGCTCATAGACAAGAGTTACCCATGAGCCACCAATTATCAGTATATATACTGATAAAATGAACATTTCTTGAGTTCAATAAATTGTTTACATTTTTATCTAAAGACAACACCATCCAATTAGAATCTATACAAGCCAATAGTAATTTTAAATTCTCTGTGCATTACAGATTAAAGATTTAGGAAAAAAAAAACCACAGCTAAACGTAAAACTTGCTTTCCTTGCTTCTTTGCTTACTTTGCTTCTCCATTTTACAGTGCTGGCAATGAAACCAGAGCCAAAAGCAGACTAAAAATTGTTCTCATCCAATGAGCTGTACTGCCAACCCCTAAGTTTAATTTAATAAAAATTATTTAACTTAACAGATCCAAAATAATACCATTTGATCATGAATACAAAAGTAAGGAGATTTTTACATGCTCTTTTAAATCCTTAGAAACTTAGTGTGCATGCTTACAGCACCTCTCAGCTCTAGGTTCACGGCCAGGGTAGCTCTGTAGTAATACTGAAGGACTGAAACAGCTAAACACTGGCCCACTGTCAGTATGCGAATAAATCAGCAGCAAAGGTTCCTTGCTTCTCCTGAGTCTAATTTAATCTACTACATATGGTTTAGGATTCCTTTTTAGCTTTTTAACAGTACATGGTTTCAGTATATAATGATCACATTTTTCATGGAAAGCTAATATATATCTACTTGATAACATATCTTACTAACTTACTATATTTTTAAACAACGAAGATGGGACAACGGAAAAACCTCCCAAATTAGTATGCAACATAAAATCACAATTTTGCTTAAAAACACAAAATGGCATTTTAGACGAGAATATTATTGGAACAAAACTGAATACATGTAGAGTAACTACAGACTGTGCTTACAATACTTAAAAATGCTTCAGAGAAGAAAAGGGACAAGAGCAGGAGATACTAAAAGGTAAACTTGCCACTGTTTGCTTCACCTTCTATTTGTTTCTGGAGAATCTTTCCTTTATTATTTAGGGTAATTAAATGTATTTTTATAATTCGTTCTAAATGTGAATTCACATTTGCATGTACACCAACACAACTCTCATTCATTAAGGCAACTTAATATGAGAATACATATTGTATTTATCATAACCACTTTTTCCTGCTGGCTATATAAATGCCATCCTCTAAATGAATACCTGAGCCAGGCATGGTGGCACACACCTGTTATTCCAGCACTTGAGAGGCTCAGAAAGGAGAATTGCCATGAGTTCAAGGACAACATGGTCTACACAGTGAATTCAAGGCCTGCCTAAACTACACGACAAACTCCTGTCTCAAAACAAACAAAGCCAAAAAATGAAAAACAAAACCGAACTAAGTGATTTGTTCACAGATTTCTTGGTCTAAAAACTAAACATAAGAGTCATTTTTCATGTCTGGCTCCTAGCAAATACTAAATATGTACAGTTACTATCCTAATTATAAGATTATCATCAATCATTTCCTTTTCCATTTCGGAGAACTTTAGAGAAGCAGTAGAATTAAGGTCATACAATTCACTCAAAGAGTAAAAAACTCCTGGAGAAGTGACCTATAAAGATCAGTTGATGATTGATCAAGAAAGAAAAATCTAACTCCCAATCAAGTTTTTACAGATATGCCTCCCTTACTCACTTCAATAAGGGCATTTTTACAGTTAAAACAGTTTCATTATTCTTTATAGAAAGTGGAAGAAAGAAAGCAGATTCAATTCAATCAATAATTTCTCATTCAATTACTGTAAGGATGTTTTCACTTATTGCAAAGATAGACCATTGTGCCCACCTTTAAAAAGAAAAGAAAACCTGACATACAAAAATCTTAACTTGCTTCTCATATAAATTAGGAAGTGATTATTTGCATTACAAAAGATCTCACTTTACAAAAAAATATGTAGCAAGGTTCCTTAATATATCAAGTCCCCTGGTAGAGCAAAATTTAATCCAATTTTCAAGGGAAACAGGGAGGCAAAAAACTTTAGCTGAAGCACAATTTCTACTTAGCAATTTTCCCCTGACTATAGCCTGCTTTACAACATATGCCTGTCCTCTGAAACTTCCACCCTGGACATTATCCATTAACCCACAGCATCCAAGTTTTATCATAGTAAATCATACGTCCAACACAATGAAGGATACTTGGGTATGAGGGACTGTGCTGGACGCTGGAGCAAAAAAATGAATAAGACAAAGCAGTTTAGAGTCTGGAGTACAGTCTTAACACAGGTAATTATTATTGCTCATTTCCTTTCACGAATGACCTGAATTCTGAGCTCCCAAGGATGGGAACTAGGTCTTATTCACACCTGAGCCTCCAGGACCTAGCGTGGTGTCTGATTCATTTCTCAATAAACTGACACTGACAAAGAGAGATGACTTCTGAGTGCCACTATGTGCTAAGTGCTGTGTTAGGTTTATTAAGGCCCTGTCATCTCATCCAGTACACACAAGCATCCCACAGATGGGCATTTGCTCAGAGTGTGGCATTCAGGTTCAGGACTCAGAAACGATGATTGACCATAAATGAATAGAGGTGATGAAGGAGCTGTGCAAATTCACATCTGTAGAAGGCCCTGATCTCGTGCCTTCCCTCTGTACAAACCACCAAGCTGTGATGCCTGTGCAGTGTGCTGTGATGCTCAAAACCTGGCAACTTTAGGCAAAGGATGTAGTCACTAGGAGAAAACAGAGACAGAGAAAGGAAAAAAAAACCCTCTTCTTTTATTAGTTCATCTTGCTTCTGAGAGCTGTATTCTATACTGCCATACAAAGTAACACTCTGACAGATGCACAGCATCTGAAACGTCAAGTTATAAAGCATCCACAACCCATTACTTGTGATTCCTTTATAAGACAAACCACTGGGTTGCCACGTATGTATATTCAAGCAAGTACATAGTATCATTCATTGTCTTTTGATTATTTTTCATTTATTTAACATAGTTTCTTTGAAAATGATTTTGAAACTAAGAGCTCAAATTTTCCAAATTTCCAGTCCTGTGGGTTTGGGGTACATTCTGACTCTGTACTGCCTCACGATGGAGCCTGTGGAGTGACAACAGGAGAGATACAGAGACAAAGAACTGAGAGATTAAGAAAAGTAGTCCATGTGAGGAAAAGAAAAATCTCTAGGGCCAGAGATTTAACTCAGTGGTTCTGGCACCTGCCCACCAAGTGCAAGGTCCTGGTTCAATTGAATCCATTTAAAGGAAATATCCAGAAGAGGTACAGCTATGGAGACAGAACACAGGTCAGTGTTTCTCTGGGTTGGTGCAGGAACAGAAAGTAAGTGCTTAATATATGAGTTCCTTTAGAGGTAATAAATATGTTTTAGAACTAGATAGAAGTGCTAGTAGTATGAAAAAATGAAATTTACTAGATGGTACTAAGTTGTTCATTTTAAAACAGTTAATTTCATATTGCGTGAATTTCACCTTGATGAACAACAGTAATAGATTTTATTAAAATAACTCAAAAACAAATTAAGGAACAGGCACACATTTTTTTAACTTGATGAACTACAAGTAGTATGAAGCTTAATTATGATATGAAAGGATATAAGATTTAAAAGGCATTTCCATAGAAATCCAAAGAACTGCTAAACTTTTTCTCAGGTACATAAAAGAATGCTTCATGAATATATATATATGTATCACACTCTTCAATGGAAAGATGGAATATTTTGGATACATCAGTACTTTCAAATGACTAGAAGAAAAGAGAAAAGAAAATAGTTGCAAAGGGAATACAGTAAGAAATTCAGACCTTACCTGGAAAAAAAATAGCTCTGAATTTTAAACAATTCAGAAAAGAAGATTAGGACAAAGTTTCTCTTTTCCTACTGGATCCTAGCTTATTATCAAATATAGTAATTAAAACAGAACTATTTGAATAGAAATACTGATAGATGTCAAAGAAAAACATCACCTGGACGATATACATAATATGGCATATAATCATAAATATGCCGTTATTTCTTGAAAACACACTATTCCTCAAATGCTGAGCTAAGAACTAGTGTCAGAGCAATGGCTCAGGAGCCATCAACTTGTGCACTATTGCAGGGTTAAAGGGAAGAATTAAAATGTTGGTGTATGAGTACTGTTCACCAAAACATTAGTATATGTGAAATGGCCGTAAGAAAAAATAAATGAAGACATTCATAATGGAAAATTTGATATATGTAAGTGTAGAAGAAAAGCTTCTTTATAGTTCAATGAAACAAATAGAAGAAAACTGTACAAAATATGAATTCTATAAATGAGTTACCACCTTTATAATTATTTGACAGCTATCTGGCACTGAAGTTCTGACAGGAAAAGCAGATAGACCCTATTGAAGGGCAGAAGACATAAAACTATAAATAATTTTTCAAAAAAACTAAGATATTCAATTTTCAATAGATAATTCTCACTATAAAATTAAGAAATGGCTTAAGAAATGTTTAGAAATTAAGAAATTTAAATTTAATTAATTTAAATTAGGAAACTTTGGTGTTGACAAATGTTGTAAAGTCATATTTTCACACTGTAGGGATAGGATGGCTCTCTTGCTGGTGACAAATCTATCAGTATGTAGGAGATGTGTTCAGATGCATGTACCTACAACATAGTTCCATCCTCATGTAATAATTTTTAGGGATGGCAAAATTCATGCAAATTCACACAAAGGGTTCATCACAAATTGATAATAGTAAATGCAGGAAATAACCCAAGTATCTACTCATAAAGAATTAAGTGCACTACAGCGTACTTAAATTACATGAAATGTTACTTTTAGGTAACATTGAATGATATGACACATATTAACCAAATTTATAAATCATCTTACTGCACCATACTCATGTAATTTTAAAACACTGGAAGGAAGTGGCCTCAAATATGAACTGGCTACTGTGATTAACAAAATTATCGGTTTTCAACTTTTTATTTGTCTATACGGTACTTTAATATTATCTATAGTAAATCTGTGTTGCTTTCAAAACCAAGAAGGAAATCTTTAGATAACTGTCAATGTGCCTCTCCACTTCTAAGTCTATATCCAAAAGTTTACTCTGCTATAAAATGTTTTCAGTGGATACGAGACTTAAACATTAAAACAGAAACAATAAGCCTGCTGGTAAACAGGCTTGGTAAAACTCTTGGAGACAGTGGCTTAAGCAGAGACTTTATGAATAAAACCTCCCTAGCACAAGAACTAGCAGAAAGAATCAACAAATGGGATCTCATCCTACTGAAAAGCTTCTGCACAGCCAAAGAAGTCGCTGGCACTGCTAGAAGACAACCAACAACATGGAAAAAAATCTTTACTAGCTGTGTATCAGACAAAGGGCTATTGTTGACAATATATAAAGAACTCAAACAGATCAGCCTCCCCAAGTTTAAAGACCCAATTCAAAAATGGGCAACTGAAATGAACAGACACTTCTCAGAGGCAGAAATCAAAGCAGCCAAGAAACATATGAAGAAATGCTCAACATCTCTGGTCACTCGAGAGATGCAAATGAAAACAACATTGAGATTCCATCTCACTCCACAAAGAATGGCCGTGATCACAAAGTCAACCAACGATAAATGCTGGTGTGGCTGTGGGGAGAAAGGAACCCTTCTCCACTGTTGGTGGGATTGCAGACTTGTGCAACCATTGTGGAGATCTGTGTGGAGATTTCTCAGAAAACTAGGACTACGGGTCCCATTTGACCCTGCTATACCCCTGCTGGGAATATACCCAAAAGAATTTAAAAACTCACATTAGAAAGACAGATATACACCCTTGTTCATAGCAGCTCAGTTCGTGATAGCTCAATCTTGGAAACAACCCAAATGTCCATCAACTGGAGAGTGGATAAAGAAGATGTGGTTTTTTTACAAAATGGAGTATTACTCTGCCATAAAGAATGATAAGATCGATCCATTTAGGTGCAAATGGAGACACCTGGAGGATATACTAATAAGTGAAATCAACAGATCACAGATAGACAATTCCCGGATCTTCTCTTTGGCATGAACACCTGTAGATGCAAATGAGTTTCTAGAAAGTAGGACAGCTTTTATAGAGTGGAATATTTCTATAGGAAACTTGGTATGGGAATGTAATGAGGGGAAGGAATAAATATGATACAGAAAGAAAATAAAAGAGCATGTATAAAGGGGGGAGGAGGGGTGGGTGGGTAGGGATATGGGTAAAAATGAGAATTAACTTGTGGCATATACTGGTACAAATTTCCCAATGTTATATGTGATTTTGAGATGTATATAAATTGTACCAATAAAGAATTCAATTAAAAAATGTTTTCAACACTTCATTGTCATTTCCCATTGAGTCACACAACAGAAGCACACATAAAAGCTTAGTCGAGAACCCAGCTATGACTCACATTAACAGCAAATATCAAGATGCTTAACATGAGGTGTTTTAGGATCAATTTCATCCAAGCATACATTACTCATCCAATTGATTGGCACATTAAGTTCCTGACAAAATAATAAGTGACTGCAGGTGTCAATCACTGTCTCACATTCTATTCCATTGTACTTTTTTTGGTATCAACATGACTGAATTATGATGGTATCCCAAACACAGCAAACTACTGAGAAATTTCTTCTCCTCTTGGGAGGCTGTAACCTTAGTGCTCCACCATCATCTAGCAAAAATAAACAGGAAAGAAACATACAGATTGATTTCTGAATTGGTACATGGGTATCTAGTAGCTACAAGAATCTCTAATTATACTTGGCTATAGTCCATAGATTCTTCCTCAAGTCCATCATTCACTTCTAAACGTAGCCAGTCCTGACCCTGCTCCCCACACTTATGACACTTTTCAGTTCATTCTATATTTTTATGTTCTCTCTGCTCTTCCAAAGCATGAAAAGGAAAATTTTTCATCTTTTTATTTGTCTTTTTTACAAACGAGTTTTTAGTGAATCATCTCCATTGAGTTTCCAATGTATCTGAGAACTAAAAATTATAATCCTGCATTGATGGAAAAAGCAAAACATAACTGAAGTATGAAAGAGAAATGACAGAGTGGAGAATGCAAGAATTCAATAAACAAATGCAATGCAATGCAAATGAGAAAATTTAGAGAACAGAGATACTGATAGCACCAGCTCTTCCAGAACAATCAAAGACACACTGGTCAGTGAGTAAAAGGAAAGAACACATTTAAGCAGTGGTCACCTGTTTTTGATCTATGTATTCACCTCCATAAACAACCAAATAAGCTAAAAATAACCCCTACTGTTTTCTGTCAACGTTTCCTTACTTATATACTACTGAAATCATCTTCCATC
>PVIC010009648.1:0-45107 GCA_004025085.1 Thryonomys swinderianus
TCACTGTGGATCAAAGTTGTATCATCTTTTAAGACATTACCAGAGGGGAAATCCAAGCTATCCAAATAAAATTAGCAATGACTTGACTATAAGAAGCCATTGCTTTGTGGTTTCCTGCATTTCCTGGTCATCACTCTGAATGCATTCTTGTTTTTGTTTTGCAAGAAGCCATGTGATCAACTTGAACTTTACCACCTGATTTCACCTCCACATTAGCCAGTCCTATCCTTAAGTCTTTGTCTTACAATTCACATCCTATCCATCAGCAGACCCAGGGCTCACCCTTTAGAAGCCCTCCTTTCCAAAGCTGCTACTTCACTGCCTCCTCCCTGATGCTGACTACCTGGCTCACCATAATCATTGAGAGACACTGTTGTCCTAGACCCATTATCTGGTATCTGTTTCTATGGCCAGTTCCTTGCTCCACAAGCAGAGCACTTAAAGCAGAAGCAACATCTCTGTTTCATACAACTTCTCAAGTCACATGGTGTAAGGTCCAGAGGCTGGAGCCACAGAGCCCCTCCAAGCCCATACCTTTCCCCACTCAGGTGCAGCCACACTGGCCTCTTCATCTCTTCAGATTCATACATTTCCAGTCCTTGGCAAAGGCTGTGTCCTCTGCTTGAGGTGTGGTTCTACAGATACCTGCGTGGTTGTCTCCCATATGACCCTTAGCCTCTGAGGAGATTCCCACCGTTTTTGGGTTTAGTCACGTGCAGCTCTGCTTTCCCAAACTCCAGATGATCACAGGTTGGGACAAGAGCCAGAGACCTCTGGTCTTTGTAAATCTCCAGTCTCCAGTCCCCAGTCTTGAAAGGAGCTGACTAAGATCCTGCAGACACCTTATCACGCCAATCTTTAAACAGACATTCCCTGAATGATTAGCACACCTGTGTACAGATGTGTGTTGAATTTGAACCCAAGTTTTATAGTAACAAAGGCTACAGAATGAAGGTCAAGCTTTGTTCTGCTTTTAGTCACTATCGGATATCTGTAGGCCCAGGTGAAGAGTCATGGTTTTTTGCCAAAGTGGCTTTTATATCACTGACTGTCCCAAAAGAAAATACATATATTGTGCTTTTAACAAGTAGCCAGCCAAGGGCCCTGGACTTTGTGCACCCCTGTCCCTTGCGTGGTCTGACTGTATCACGGCTCTCACCACTTCTGCCCTAAAATTTAAGCTCCACAAATGGGATAGTTTTTGTGTCTTGCCTTTTTCATTGTGTCCATAGTGACCAGGTCAGTGCCACCATAGCAATCAGTAAATGTGTTAATGCAGAATGGCCACTTGGTCACCTTCCAGGTGATTTTTCACCTGGCACAGGTGAATGCCACAGGCATTCCTGCCTACTGTTGTTAGGGCAAAAGGGAGTTGAAAGCACTTGAGAGAAGCAGGAACTTGGGTAAAAGAAAGAAGTTTATTCCCTAGCGAAGGTCAGCCATGAGGGAAACGAGTCCCACTCAGGTTGACTAACCCCCATCCCAATTTTGCAACAGTTATATAGAAACAGGGAGGTGACATACTGATTTACAATCCTAGGTTCCACAGATCTGCTCCCAGGACCTTATCAGTTTCCATGGTTACAAACAGTTACCAGTAGTTTAGTGAGTAGGGGGAGAAAGCTGAGCAGAAGATTGGGAGATTATAATCTACACACAGGTGTGCTGAGAGTTCATAGAGCTCTTCTAAGTGGGGGGTCACTTAACATTACAAAGCAACTAGAGGAACCAGGCTCCACAGGGTAAATACATGGCTAATTAAATCGAAGGCTACTATCATTCACAGTTCTCTCTGCAACATATTGTGAGGGAGGGCCCGAGCCAGCTCCTGTCCTGGCTATTGCCATTAGGTTTCCCATGACATTTCTGCACTCGGTTTCCTATGACACTGTAAAGTGCCAGGAATGAGGCAGCCACACTACTGGGTCTCTGGGAAGTTGCAGGGGGAAAGTGATATATTGAAGGATGTTTTCCTTCTTCTGAAAAAGAAAAATTTACAACATACCAACATTGAAATATACCTTTTCCAAATCTGCTTTTTTTGTCACCTACCTCTAATCTAAAATATATTCAAGTGTAAACAATGATTAGGGAAGGGTAAAGAAAGTCCTCATATATACCAAAAACTTATAAATTATAGAAATTCTTAACGACCAAGGGAGCTGTATTAGGACTTGTAGAAATGATATATGTTTTTCTATATAAATACTCGCCCAGTGAAAACCATGCACTAACTGGATGTGTAGGAAACCCTATCAATCAAATGTAATCAAACCCTTATCAATTAATTCTTTGTGGAGGAAGTGAGGGAAAAGAATGCTGAAAATGGGCTGGAGATTTAGCTCAGTGGTTCCAACGCCTGCTTGGCAAGCGCAAGGTCCCTGGTTCAATCTGGTAACCACATACAATGATATGATTTTGGGCATGGTGACTCACGCCCACCAGCAGTCAGTACCACACCCCACAGTGCTGGGTGTGTTGGCTCACGTCTGTAATCCCAGCACTCAGGAGGCAGAGACAGGAGGATTGCTGAGTTCCAGGCTTGCCTGGGCTACATAGTGAGCTCAGAGCTAGCCTGAAATACAAAGTGAGA
Source organism: Thryonomys swinderianus (assembly GCA_004025085.1). NCBI lineage: Eukaryota > Metazoa > Chordata > Mammalia > Rodentia > Thryonomyidae > Thryonomys > Thryonomys swinderianus. The sequence continues at coordinate 2,594 of PVIC010009648.1, forward strand.
CCCTGTTTCAAAAAAGAAAAAAGAATGCTGAAAACCAGTCTAAACTATATTTACCCAAAAATCCAACAGACAGAGTCTCCTCTGGAACTAGATCAGTTCAGACTCAATACCTACTATCCTAGGTTAAGATATAATAAGAATAGACACCTAATAAAATCCTACACTAAGAAAGCACATTGTTTTGTTCATTATTATTTATTCTTATATGAAGACATTAACTAATAAAGTGATAGGTCTTGGATTATCTTTTTTTGTGGTCATTCAACCTTATCAGAGCCTTCAATTATTTTTCAAATAACCTGGCGTCTATTGCCATCTTTGATGCTAAGATTTGAAGAAGACAGTGAGAGCAGATATTAGAAATACAGTATTTTATAGCCAAGAGAGATTGTCAGACCTCATTTCACAGAGAAAAATATGAGACTCAAAAGGTTAGAAAGGTCAGATTCAAAAGATTCTTTCTCTAAGTGTTCATGAAAGGGAGCCTTATGCTGTACCCTGACTTTGAGGACCAGATCCCCGCTCTGGTCACAGAGGAGCCGTAGAAGATCTGCTCCCTGTGACTGGGGACCAAATGCTGCCTTGCTCATTCATTAACAGTGTAGCATTGGGTGAGTTCTTTGCTGACAGAACTCTTATTTCCTAATTGGTAATGTAAGGCCACCATCAGAACTAAGTGAAAAATATACTCATTCAAAAAATTAAAGTTTAGTCACTGCTTTCCCACACCAGTTTGTGTCCTGGGACATATTTATATATGTAGTCCCTGTTTTATAACTGCAGGAACTGAGGCTGAAAGAAATCAGGCAATTTATTTGTTATACAGCCAGCAGCTGACAATTAGATCTGGGGACAACAAAAGCTGACCTGACACTAGAGTAGTATGGGACAGATAATCTGGAAATGTCTAATAAACAGATACCTGTTGCAAGGAAATAAATTTTTTTGAGGAAATAATTTTTTTAAAAAGCAAGTGTCACTGGAAAGTTGTGTAAATTTCTGAAAAGCAAAGTGGTACAAATAAACCATTCTCTAAGGCCTCTTTAATGCATAAGGAAATAAGCCAAGTCACTGGTACTTGAATATTGAGATCTGTTCGTTCAGAAATCAGCTTTTGGACTGACAGGAGGTGTTCCTGTACACATTAGTTTACTAATCTAGAATAGTGGCTTTTTTTACAATCGAGGTTACATTTTCTAGGACATAACATAAGTATACTTTAATGTATACTTAAAGTATAGGGTGGCTTCCTTTATAATTGACATAGACAGTATTTATCCTTGTTTTATTTATTTTTGAGAAGATACATAGTTTTAGTATACCATATTTTGCTTTGATATTTATATTTTAGCAATACCTATAAAGATGCCAAGTTTTTTTTGTTTTTTTTTTAAATCCCAAGTTTTTGATCAAAGCTATAATCCTTCCTTCTCCCATTACTACTCTGGGATGAATATAATATAGTTTTTAATAACTCACTCAAAAAAGCCTGTATTTTAGAGGAAAAGAATATTCTATGCTCTTCTCCCATTTGGTTGTGGATTAAGTTAAGCAGAGTGGGAGAAGTGGGAATTTTCTTCTCTTAATTTTATGTGATCCCATACTTTAAGGGTTAACTAGATTATTTTGAGGGCTATCTCAAGGTAGAGAGGGTAAGGGGTGCATAATTTCGTGATCTAAAGTATCTCCAAGTGGTCAGTTTAAAACTAAACAGCAATTTTTAAATTAAATTTTATAATTTAAAAATTACAAAAATAGCTGAAATAATCTCCCCAAATGACAACAAAAGAAACCAGAGTTACATTATAGGAGTTAGATTCTACGTGCTTGCAGTGAAAATTGCCCTTAAAAATCCCACAGGAGCTGGGCGTGGTGGCTCACACCTGTAATCCCAGCACTGGGGAGGTAGAGGCAGGAGGATTGCTGAGTTCGAAGCTTGCCTGGGCTACATAGTGAGCTCAGAGCCAGCCTGAACTACAAAGCGAGACCCTGTCTCAAAAAAAAGAAAAAAAAAATCCCATTGGATGGCAGACAGCTCCCTTTGTAGGAGCACTTGAGGGCTAAGATAAAACAAACCACAGCACATTTACATATAGCAGCAGAAATTTAAGTTTATTGAGAATCTGAAACACACAGTGTCTCAGCTTTTGCCTCTACTTGTCTTTGGTCCACGTTGGTTCTACCATAATCCCATCCATGAAATATGTCTATGGCGTTCACGACTCTAGGTCAGCGTCCCTACAGGCTCCACCTACCAGCGGAGCATGCAGAAGTGGTTCCCAAGTATGTTCCTCAGTGTGGCTGAGGATCCAGAGCAAAGAGAGTGGCCCTGGGTTTGTCCCATAGTAAAACATATATAATGATTTTTATCCAGTCTTATATTGCTCTGCCTTTTAATTATGTTGCTTAGTCTATTTACACTTATTATGACTATAATAATTGCCAATTATAACAATTGCCAAAAGGTGGTCTTCATTACAGAGGACTGTCTTTTCTGGGGGATACTGTAATCACTTATTTATTTGAGATACTTATTTTTGCCCTTGACAAAAGATGAACACATTTTTTTTCTTAGCAGTTAACAAACATTTCCTCAAATCGTATGTTTAGCTGTTTTTGATTTCTTATTTTTGGTGGCTACTGAGGATTGAACCTAGTGCTTTTCATGTGCTATGCAAGTGTTCCTCCCCCCAGCAACATTCCCAGCCCACAAGCTTTATTTTTTAAAAAAGTATCTTGAATGGGCCTTCTTGGGGATAATTTGAGAAGAGGCCTGACAATGCGGTGCAGTTTTCAAGAGCTGAATCGGCTGAACTGAGGGGAGCATTTTGTGTTGCTTAGAAAGTGCGTTAAAATGCTCGTTGTCGCGTAAGTTGAAACGTGTGCAGGTACTTTCTGAACCCCTAAGAGATTCTGAAGTTGGTAGGCAGTGTGACTTTGTATAGGTTATGAATGGTCAGTTCTCAAATGCCCCCGTTTTTATTTCTACATTTTCCCAGACGTGTCTGTGTTCATCATTTGCCCTTGGGCCATTCTCTCCAGGATGTTTCCAGAACCTTCTGGTCACAGCTTTTTTCTCACCTTGACTGACCTGAGTAAAAGTTGACTTTATCAGGAGCGCCCTCTTGAGGACAAATTTGTTGAAGGAAACTACACAAGTTTTCCTTCAAGTAAACATCGTATGCATGTCACGTTTCAGTGCAAGGGAGGAGGAATGGATTTCATGAGCTACAAAAGTTTGCTCACTTTTTCTTTTTGCTCTTTGTCTCCATAAGGTCAGCCACCATCCACCTATCTCTGCGTGTCATGCGGAGTCTGAAAATTTTGTTTTCTGGCAAGGTAATGTGCTAATACATTTGATCTCCATTTTCTATAACATTATAGATATATTTTACCTAGGAATTATCATCATTGCTTGCTAAAGTCAAAGTGGCTCCAGAACTTGGATCTCATTAGAGAATCTGTTCCACGTGAGGTTCTCACCTCTCATCTCTGAATAATAATTGATATTTGTCAATTATTAATTGATACTTCAATAATTGGTTGTTAAAAATCTTCAGGGTGATCACTTAATTTTTCTCTTTTAAACAGTATCCTCCATATTTATCTGGATCACTATCAGTTATTTAAGTACCTTTTTCTCTATCATATAGCCACTTCAAATGTCTCATTTATTTCAAAAGACACTAAATATTTCTTCCTATTTATCAGAGCCTAAACAGCAGAGGGATATTTTAATTTCTGCAACATTAAATTTTATTTCTGGAATCATATTTTGTTCTGTTACTTTCTTTTCAATTTTGTTTGTTGTTCCTATTTTTTTTTTTTTTTTTGAGACAGGGTCTTGCTTTGTAGTTCAGGCTGGCCCTGAGCTCACTATGTAGCCCAGGCAAGCCTTGAACTCAGCAATCCTCCTGTCTCTGCCTCCCAAGTGCTGGGGTTATATGCGTGAGCCACCATGCCCAGCATTGTATATTTTTACCAGGGATTGAACTCAGGACCTTGTGCTTGCAAGGCAGGCACCAGAACCACTGAGTTAAATCTCCAGCCCCCTAAAATTTTGTTCAGTTTATATTTTGAATGACTGAAAATATTTCTTAGGTTAATTAATTTTGTTATATTCTTCATTTGTTAAAAAATTAGAGTCCAATATAGACAAAATATGAGCATCCTGGGTATTTAAAGAGTAAGCACATATCAGTTTTTAAAACATCTTTCTCTACTATAAATATAGTCACCTGATTCCCTACCTGATAATTTTTTTTTATATTTTAATTTGTGAGACAGGGTCTCACTTTGTAGTTCAGGCTGGCCCTGAGCTCACTATGTAGCCCAGGCAAGTCTCAAACTCAGCAATCCTCCTGTCTCTGCCTCCCGAGTGCTGGGATTACAGGCATGAGCCACCACGCCCGGCTACCTGATAATTCTTGATTTTAAAAGTACAAAAGAGCCAGGCATGGAGGCTTATGCCTATAATCCCAGCACTCAGGAGGCAGAGGCAGGAGGATGCTATGAGTTTGAGGCTTGCTTGAGCTACATAGTGAGTTCAGGAGACATCTTTATCCCCCCCCAAACCATCCAGGTCCTCTGTAAGAATATGACTTGTATTAACAGTTCAAGGTACTATGATTTCTTCTCTCACAATTTTTATTGAAATTTTAAACTGAAACTTGATTTGACATTTCTGTCTTTCACCAAAACCCTCTGGAAATAATTTTCACAAGGTTCTTAACATCCTCACTGTTAAACTCCTTAACCCTATAAACACCTCTTTCTTTTGTTGTTGTTTTTTAATTATATATTCTTTTACTGGGGGGAGGTCTTCTCTGAGTCATTTCTGTGTGCTTCCCCTGTTACATGTTTCCTCCTTAACTCCATTTCTACTCATTCATTTCCTGGGAGTTTTTCATCAGCCTTTTCTGAATAATTCTACCTATTTCCATAGGCCTATGACTATGAAATCTTGATTTTTATCCAATTGTATTTCTCTGCCTTGTAATTATGTTGCTTAGTCCATTTACATTTATTATGATTGTAGTATAATCATTTAAATCTACCCTCTTATTTGTCAGATCTGTTTTATTTTGTCCTTTCCTGCCTTCTTGTTGCTTAATTGAATGCTTTCTATAATTGTTTTATCTTCTGTTGCCTTTTTGTTTTGTGGCTTTGTTACCTTAGGATTCATACATTCATTAGTGTATTACAGTCTATTATTAAAGAAATATTATGCTATCTCTCATATAATATACAAAAAACTAAATGTACTTCTGTTCCTTCTCTTTTAAATTTTGAACTTCCATATGTTATAACCCCCCATATGTTGTTACTTTTCCCTAAATAGGTAACAATTTTATTAAGATATAATTCACATATCTACATACCATAATATTCACCTATCTAAATGTAAACTCGGTGGTTTTTATTTTAGTATTCACAGCATAGTAAAGTCATAGCATGCATTAATTTTAGAACATTGTCCTCATTCTGAAAAGAAATCTCTAGTAAATATTTTCCCCTCCAGTTTCCCTCGGCACCCCAGGCTGAGGCAACAGCACTCATCTATTATCTGTCTGTATAATTTGCCAACTTAGGGCATTTCACATAAACAGAATCATAAACTGTGTCTGGTGCTCCCGGGCCTGTCCCCTGCCCCTCCCTGGGCCCTAGTGCCATCCTGGACCCCAGATTGGCCTCCTGGGCTGCCCGTCTCCACCCTGCAGCCTTTCTGTCCTCAGTCCCACAGCCAGGGGACCGAGCCACAGCCTTCTCCTGCCCGCCTCCTCTGTGGATGTGCCATTTGGACAAGTTAGAAGCATCTGACATCATTTATAAATTCTTTCCTTTCTCAGTCTATATCTAATTTTCACTCTATTCCTGCTCTTTAATATTTAGAGGGTCACTGTGCCACCCTGGCCTGTCCTCACTGTCCTCTGCTGACTTCATCCTCTCCCTGCCTCACTTTCATCTCTTTGCATAGCTTCCGATGGTCTTTGCAGGGTCTGTGTCTAATCACATCAGTTCCCTGTTTATTTTCCCCCACTGCACACAAACCAGACTTCTCAGCCAGGATTGTGAAGCCTACTCATTCTTTAGATTTGAATTTTTATTGGTACATCTTATATACATATCATGATCACACTCAAGATTGAGAATTTGTACCTATATATGACATGACTTAATTCTCATTTTCCCCATACCCCTCTTTACCCACCCCCTATATACATAGGCTGTTTCCTTTTTTACTATCACATTTTTTCTTTCCCCTCATTATTAACCCCTACCCCCTTTCCCTTTGAATATTTTCTATTTCACAATATATATCATACATTCTAGAACTCATTTACATCTTCAGTTTCTCATACCAGGGAAAAGATAAGGTATTTACACATCTGTGACCTATTTATTTCACTTCTGCGTATGTCCTAAAGGTAACGTCCATTTGAGTAAAAATGAGTCAAACTTACCATCCTTCATGGCTGGGTAATTCTCCATTTAATTAAAAAAACATACCTTTTTTATCCAGTCTTCAATTGATGGACATTTGGGTTCACTATTTGACTTTCTCCTCTTTCCCTAAATAATCTCAGACCTATAAAATAAAGCACCCTCTGCTGTCTTATATTTGTATCTCCCGGCACTATTTCTTCTGCCTTAAATTGCTTTCTTCTGCCTGGTGAATTGCTGCATATTCCAAGTCCCAGTTAGAGGCCCCTTTCGAGAAACCCCTTCTGACGTCTCCCTGAGCGCGATGGTCATTTCTTACTCTTGGTCCCCTTGTCACCTTCAGACACTTTCGGTCAGCGGCTGTGTCTCTGTGTGGGCTGCTGCTTGTTTTACTTCTGTCTGCTGTTCGTGCCATTGACTTCTCCAGGGGAAAGACTTTATCATAGAATTTCAGCTTTTCCAATTCTGTTTCAAGTGTCCAGTTAGTACAGATATCGGTGAAATGTTCTATACAGTAATCTGATGATGAAGAATTGTGCTACATAGTGATGGTCATTTCTGTAGACTAAGAGCTCCTCAGTCTGGGCATCCTCACTCTTACTTCTCCCTCCGGTTTAGCTGTCCTGCTAGACATGTAATAGTTGCTATTTCATTTCAGATATGAGATGGAAAAATAAATTCTGGGGCAAATCCATGGAAATTGTTCCAGTCGGCACAAGCCATGTGACTCTCCCAGCGTAAGTTCTTCCGTGGTTGGGAATGTTACAGAATTTGGTGGCAAGAAAACACTTTAGGATCAGGATGCTCACCACCTCCATAACCTGGAGAGCATGGTTTTCTTTCGAGCTGTTTGGCAGTGACCTGAAATGTTCCTCCTCGGGGCAAGCTCGGACTTTCCCCCAAGTGGAAATGCTGACTGCAGACCAGGATTTTCTGATGCTTTTAAAATATCCACTCCTACTTCCTCTCAAAGTTAAGAATGGTAATTTTCTTTAGCACTATTGCCCCGCCTACCTGTCAGAAAAGCGTGGCCTTCCTCTGACAAGGATTACTGATGCTCATTTATAAAGTAAATGCCTGTGAGCAGGGGGTGTGGAATAAGGCTGTGGAGCCTCGGTCTCTGCTCTGCCCTGGTGAAGGGGTGGCTGCCTTTCTCATGACCTGGGGATTAGAAGCCACCTCCTTCATGGGACAGCTGTGAAGAGCAAACAGGGTATATCAGGTGCCTAAAACAGCCCTAGGCACATAGCCTACACCCTGTAGTCAGTCTCATCAGTTTCTTCGTAATTCTTTCTTAACTGTGTAAATAATAGCTGAGTAGTATCTCTTCATAAAAGATAAAATTCTCGGGCCGGAGATTTAGCTCAGTGGTTCTGGTGCCTGCCTAGCAAGCACAGGGTCCCTGGTTCGATTCCTGGTTACCACATACAATACCGGGTGTGGTGACTCATGCCCACTAACAATCAGTACCACATACCACAAATGCCGGGTTTGGTGGCTTAAGCCTGTAATCCCAGCACTGGGGAGGCACAGGCAGGAGGATTACTGAGTTCTAGGCTTGCCTGAGCTATATAGTGAGCTCGGGGCCAGCCTGAACCTCAAAGTGAGACCCTGTCTCAAAAAAAAAGATAAAATTCTCAAGTCACATAAAACTCCCAGAGCTGCTTCCCTCCAACCTCCCTCTCCCAGCAGGGCAGCTCTGATGTCACCTCTGGCTGTCAGTGGCCTCCTTTGTCCAAGAAGGAAGTTGGTGCAGCAAAGCCTTCCATGGCTTCCAGAGTGTGGGAGTCTGAGCACCCCGTCCTATGTGGGTCTTGGGTGACTCGGTGGTGCTTGGAGCTCATGTGTCACCCATCAGCACTGATGGTCAGTGTGGGGCCGGTGAATGAAAAGATGAGTGATTGTGGTTTATCTTTTTTTTTTTCTTTTTGAGACAGGGTTTCGCTTTGTAGTTCAGGCTGGCTCTGAGCTCACTATGTAGCCCAGGCAAGCCTTGAACTCAGCAATCCTCCTGTCTCTGCCTCCCAAGTGCTGGGATGACAGGCGTGAGCCACCACGCCTGCCACTGTGGTATATGGTATTGATTGCTGGTGGGCGTGAGTCTCTCCGCCCAACATTGTATGTGGTCACCAGGGATCGAACTCAGGACCTTGCACTTGCGAGGCAGGCGCTGGAACCGCTGAGCTAACCCTCCGGCCCCGATTGTGGTTTATCTTATAAAATAGCAATGTTGGTTTGCAGCTGTTGCTGCTCTTCTGGGCATCCTCACTCTCACTTCTCCCTCTGGCTTAGCTTTGGAGATCACTTCGAGTGGAACAAGGTAACCTCTTGCATCCACAACATCTTAAGTGGCCAGAGGTGGATTGAGCACTACGGAGAGATCATCATCACCAACCTGAATGATGATTCCTGCCACTGCAAAGTGAACTTCATAAAGGTAAATCAGGGGCTCTCTGAGCTCTGAGCCCCGCATGCCGAAGCCGACCTGGAGCCCATGGGCGCAGGCTGGCAGGACTTATGCCTTCCTGTGCCTACCAGCAAGTAGTGCCAGCACCTCCCTCACCTCAGCCCCACCTCTGTCACCTGGACCAGGGCATGACGCTCCCTGGGCTCTCACCTTCCCCAGCTCCCTGATGATCCATCCTCAGTGCACAGCGAGAGGGGCCCTATCACCATCCACAATGTGATTACAAGTTGGAGATATTCTGCCAAGTGAAATAAGCCAGATGCAAAAGGACATGCTGCATGGCTCCCTTACACAAGGTCCCTGAAGGCATCAAATTCGCAGAGACAGGAAGCAGAGCGGTGCCTGCCGGGCCTGGAGCAGGGCGGGTGGGGAGTTATTATTTAATAGGGGCAAAGTTTCTGTTTGGGAAAATAAAACAGTCTTGGAAATAGTGGCGCCAGTTGCCCAACATCGTGAGTATCATTAATACCGTTGAATTTTACATTTAGGCACCATTCGGTTGGCAAACTTAATGCTTGTATGTTTTCTCATAAGAAAAGTTGTGCCAGATCAGCCTTTTGTGCTAAATCCTCCAATAACTTCCACCTTTCTCAGACCGAAGGGCTGCAAGCTCACGGCTGCCAGTGAGGCCTGGCAGTCTGCTCTCCCCACTCCTCCCTCCGGCACGTGCCTGCACAATGCACAGGTGTGCACACACATGCCTCCCTCGCCACCCTCCTTCCTCAGCTCCTGCCACCATCTTCCCCCATCTTCTGCCCACAGTGACCTCCCGTCTTTCGTCACCTCCCAATCTGTCTTTCATTCTCTTTCGTATTGCATTTTCTTCAAGGTTTTTACCATCTGTGCTGATTATTTCTCTGACTGTTTTCTGTTCTCCACGCTTTCCTTGTCATCCTTGACTTCAGAGGAGCAGAGCGTGGCGCGTCTTGCACACTCCAGAGCTCCGATGCCTCGGCTGGCACCTGGCGTGCAGCAGGGGCTCGTCACATGCAGAGAAAGCGGAAAGACTGGCCCGACCTAAAAAGTAGAGGATAGTCTCCATCCCGCCACTTTTATTTGAGGTCTTCCCCTACTTCTTTCCCTCCTGGATTCCTTCTTGGGCTTAAAAACCATATGTGTTTTACATGATGATGAAGCATCACCCCCTCGGGCAATATTTGCATTTAACTAAGATCAAAAATGACCCCAGGTGAGGTTTGCACTGTGCCATTTCATGTAGCCCCTCTCTGTTCCCCTGTGAGGGCGCCTCGTGGAGAAGCTGATGGCAGGCTTTATTACATGAGACACGCTGGGTTGTAGAGAGACCTGCCGCTAGTAAAGACCTCCCGTCTGGAGGAGAATAAAAAGGGCCCCTGAAAGCTTCACCTCGGGTCTCTGAGGAAAGAAGCAGAGACAGCATGGAGCGGGCATCTGTTACCCCGGCCAAGATGGGAGCCCCGTGGTTTTCATATTTTCCTGTGGAAATGTGCTCAGGTCCTGTGTCTACCACCCAGCTGGTTCGCATGGACTCAGAGCCAGACAAGGGACTTCAAGTATTTGTAAGAGAAGAAATCTATGTCTCATTTCAGAATAAATGTAAGAGCCTGGGCAGTCTCTCTCTCTCTCTCTCTCTCTCTCTCTCTCTCTCTCTCTCTCTCTCTCTCTCTCTCTCCCTCCCTCCCCCTTCTCTTTCCCTCTTTTCCTTCCTCCCCCTCTCTCTTTCCCTCTTTTCTTTCCTGTCTCCTCCCATTTCCCTCATTTTTATATAACTAGAAAATTCACTTTTAAATCTCTGCTTCACCTGCAAGATGCTGCTGTTCCTTTCCCTTCTTCCCATTTTTACTAGTTTTAGTGTGGAGAAGCTGAACCACCAGGATATGCCCTGAAAATGCGCCCAATGTTATTGGCTTCCAAATATAAATTCTGTTTCAACTGAAAATACTAAGATTTTTGATTTATGGAAAAATGCCTTCCCTTATTTCTTAGAGATTTTTTAAGAGCAGCCATTGGATTTGGAAGTTGATTTGAAAATCAACTCTAGAGGATTGGAACGCCCTCTGCTGGGTGAAGTTTGGTACTGCGTAAAACTAACAGGCTGAGCAGAGAGCAAGGCTGAGCTGGAGTGAGCTAAAGGATAGCCAGCGAGCGAGCGCTTAGGAGCTTTGTGGTTCTTGCGGGCTGTGGTTCCGAGCAGCCCTTGTTCCGGGAGGATAATAAAAGACATTGACAATTTAAGTAACCTCAGTGATAGGTTCGCAAGTGACTAACCAGTTCTTTTCAAGGAAAAAAAATGAGTTCGATTTCTTTTAAAAGTAGAGCCACAGTCCACTAAGCCACGGTGGAAGCTCTGGAAGAACTGAGCTAGAAGGCTTCAGAGCAGCACGCCGCTGGCTAATGACTGAAAGCGGAACTGGGTCTTTCATTCCTAGGTTGCATGCAGCAGAAAGAGAAAAAAGTATTTTACACAAATGTTGATTATCAAGTTACAAACTATTAATAGGTTAACCATTAAGTTTATCAAATAACTAAAGGTATGATTATTAAAAAGAGGAAAAGAAAAGCCTAACCCAGGCACAGATACAGACACATAGGCCAGGAGAATGCAATAGAGAACACAGAAATATTCCAGCATTCACAGTGAGCTGACTTTCGACAAGTGCAGGGAAGACTCAATGGGAAAAGAGCAGTCTCTTCCAGAAGATGTCATTGGGAAACAGGACTGCAGAAGAAGGAGATGTGACCTTTGTTTCACTCACATCATATACAAAACTCAACATGATTTGGACACTTAAAGCATAAGACCTGAACTTAAAAAAAGGCACCCAAAGCACAAGCAACAAAAGTAAAAATAGATAATGGGATGACGTAAAACTAAAAAGATTCTGCACAGCAAAAAAAAAAGCCAATCAGAGTAAAGAAACAACCCGCTGAATAGGAGGAAATATTTGCAGACTGTCCAGCTGATAAGGTGATGATATATAAAGTATACAAGGAATTCAATAACAATAAAAATAATCTAGTTTAGAAATAGGTAAAAAGACTCATGATGTAACTTAATGGTAGAGAACTTGCCTAACATGTACAAGTCAAGATGGGTCGATCTTTGGCACCTCAAAAAGATGTAGGACACCTAAATAGATATTTCTCAAAATAAGCCTCACAAATACTAAGCAAAAGATGAAAACATGGTCAAATTTGATAACTGTCAGAGAAATGTAAATTGAAATCACAATAGTGTGTCATTTTAGACTTCTCAGAATGGTTATGTTATTAAAAAGAGGAAAGTAAGTATTGGTGAGGATATGGAAGAAAGGGAACTTTCCCATGTTGTTGGTAGGAATGTAAATTAGTAGTACAGCTGTTGGGAGAAATAGTATGGAGGTTCCTCAGGAAAGTTACAGTTGGAGCTCGAAGCCCCACCGCTAGGGCTCTAGTCAGAGAAAACCAGATCTGCCCTGCCTTGTTGATTACAGTGCTAGGCACAACACCTGAGATAAGGAATCAGCCTAAGTGGCCATCAATAAGTGAATAGATACAGAAAATATGTTATGTACATACAATGTCCCGCTATTCAGCCCTAAAAAGGAAAGTTTATTTGCAACAGTATGGCAGATATTATGTGGAGTGAAATAAGCCAAGCACAGAAAAACAAATAGTGCATATTTTACCACATGTGGAACCTAAAGAAGTTGAAGTCATAGAAGCAGAGGATAACAGATAAAGGGAGAGAAAAGGCAAGACAGGAAAATAAAAGTAATTTAGATGTATTGTGTACTAACTACCCATTAGAATATAGGTATTATGTACTTCAAACATGTACTAATAAAAAATTTACATAATAAAAAAAGAAGCAGTAGAATGAAAGTTACTAGGTGTAGGGCCAGAGAAATGGTGGTCAGAGGATCCAAAATTTCAGGGGAACATGGTCAACATGTACAGCATGGTAGACACCCTTAATAATGATGTGTTCTATACCTAAAAATGACAAGGGAATAGTTTTTAAGGCTCCTTACCAAAATATGTGTGATAAAAGATATGTCAATTCGTTTGATTTAGCCAAGTGGCCTACATTGTATACATATTTCAAAACATTACATTATACAGGATAAATATATACAAGTTTTTGTTTTGTTTTATTGTCTGTCAACTAAAAAGCATACAGAATCCAGAATTGGCAAATTATATGGAGTGTGCAGTCACTCTTACTGTCTTTCCTCTTCTTCGCTTTTTGTTCATTTACTGCCTCTAATAAGGCGGAGCCTAAGTACTCACAGTGACTCCCTTTGCGTCCTAGGCCAAGTACTGGAGCACCAACGCCCACGAGATCGAAGGCACGGTATTCGACCGCAGTGGACAAGCGGTGCACCGGCTCTTTGGGAAGTGGCATGAGAGCATCTACTGCAGTGGTGGCTCCTCTTCGTCCACCTGCATCTGGAGAGCACGTGAGTGTCCTGCACGAGTGACCTGGGCAGGGAGAGGGCGGCGGGACACGGCCTGCGGAAGCTGGGGTGAGCGTCGGTTCTGTTGTATATCCCCAGCCTCTCCCTGCTTTTTACCAGGTTTGCGCATTCGGTTCTTTTATTCATCCAGCTGTCTCAACAGTTCTCGTTGGGGGCTGCCAGGTGCCAGGATCTTAACCTGAGCAAGCAAGTGGACAGGTGGTGTGGAGGGGCCTGGGTCCACACCCAGGACTGTCTGCGGCGCTCTGAAGGAAAGTCAATGAACTGCAAGAAGTTGCTCGAGAGTGAGGACCAAGAGAAAAGTGTTAACTGGAAAAACAGAGTAACCTGGGGTTCTACAGGAGCGAGGAGTCTCTGGGACGACCTGTCCCCACAGAGCAACACGATCTCCTCTGTGATTCAGAAGGACGCTGAGTGCCTCCAGCAGCTGCGGGGAGGAGGGCTAGGCCAGCCCAGTGTCCACGGCACATCCCCAAACATTTTATCACCGTAGTTTAGTCCAGGTCAGGTCACATTCTAAACCCACAGGTCTGAGACACAGCTGCTTAGACCGATAGAAGTGAAACACAGAAAAGCTACTGGGTTAGTGCCGTAAACCACAAGGACACCTGTCTGCTTGGCAGTGCGTGGTGGGCCCAGGTTGGTACCCTGGCACCTTACCCACGTCAGGCACAGCCCGGTGAGGGCACCTCCTGCACTCCCGGTGTTCCTGATGTTTCCACTAAGCTCTAAGGTGGTCACCGTGGTTCAGTATCGTAGCCCCACCCTACTGCTTACCAGATGGGCCGGGGAGGTGAAAAGAGTGTACACAAGCCTCCGTATCGCAGGAGACGGCAGTGGATCCACACCTGTTCCTTGAACCGGTCATGAGCAGCAGAGTGCGCAGGAGGGTTTCTGGTGGAGTTAGGCCCATCTCCTGGGAAAGACCCGGCCCTGAGCAGGGTTGGCATCCCTACGTAAGGAGAAGTGAGTGAAGGTCAGCAGCTAGCCGTGTCTCCTTCACTGGGCAGCAGCCGTGTCCTGCACCATCACCACGGTGGCCAGGAAGCTGCAATAGAGTATCCCAGTGTCTTCCTCCTTCAGAGGCATGGGTGAGATTTTGCAAGTGGGACAGTCTCTGTCCTTTGTTTAAAGTGTCTTTCACCAGTGGGAGTTACCAAGCTCTCTGGGGCTTACAGTCCTTGACAGAGAAACATTGTGGAAATTGTTGGCGTTGTCATTCCTCGACTTTATGTTTCTATATTTTCTGTGAGCTTCCCTTAAAGACTTCCCATCTTGAAGCAAAACTGCTATTTTCCCTCTGTGGTGGTTGGGGGGCCGCAGTGGCATCTTTGGTCTTACATTCATAGGTAAGCTATCAGGAGGGTCAGACCATTACAGGGAGGACTTCTAAAGCTTCAGAAGTAGATCTGCAGAGAAGTTCATGGGAAGCATTTGTGTGTGTGTGTGTGTGTGTGTGTGTGTGTGTGTGTGTGTGTGTGTGTGTATGAGAGCTGAGGTTATGGGTAGATGTACATTTGTTTTACATCATATGTAAACTCAGATGTTTTCAGCCTGATTTTTACAGAGATTTAAGTTAGGGCAATACCCATCAGAGTTTTAGAGTTAAAGATCTAAGACTGTAGGGAACAAGACTGGTGAAAAGAAAAGCATAAATGGAAGAAATGCATAATGTTTATTTACTATTTATAGCACTATTTAGCTTCAGGAGAGTTTGACATCACTCAGATAAAAAATGGATTCTCGAAAGTGGGAGCCTTGTTGGTCAGGAAAAATAGACCCACTGTTCCTTTGGCATATTTATTTCAATTGTAAATTATTTTATAGCTCCCACAGTACAGAAACTTCACAATGTTGTATAAATTCACTCTAGGACCAAAAAAAAAGAAGTTGTCTCTTTGAGAAGAAGAAATATAGAGAGGAAATTTATAGAGAAATACTCAACACCTATTTGTTAGAATATTTTAATAAAAATGGAATACTTTAGAGCTGAGAGAGAATGGTAGCTGTTATGAGATGAAAAAGGTGAAGGAATTAAAATGTAACCTCAGTGAAAGGCGAATGAGGGATGAACGATTTGTTTCTCTTCCAGATCCCATGCCCAAGGGGTATGAGCAGTATTATGGCTTCACACAGTTTGCTCTAGAATTGAATGAAATGGACCCCTTGTCAAAGTCTTTGTTACCACCTACTGATACTCGATTTAGACCAGATCAAAGGTAAGGGTTTTTTAAATATTTCTTTTTCCAGAGATATAAAAAATTCTTTACAAAGGGAGCCTGAGAGAGGCAAGTAATGTCACTGGCCATACAGAGGTACAGAAGGTCTTTAAATGATCACGTGACAGAGGAAATGGAGACCAGCTTCTGCCCACATGTTAGATGACCTTTATTAATAAAGCCTCTTTTCTGCTGAAATATCATCCCTCAAATAGTCTTTGTTGGGCTGGGGATGTAGCTCAGTGATGCTGCACCTGCCTTGTAAGCACAAGGTCTTCAGTTTGATCCCCGATACCACAAAAGAAACAAAACAAACAAACAAAACTAGTCTTTGTCAAGAAGAGTTAAGTTAAACTGTGCATGATGATAAAAACCCTAGTATGTGTTTGAAAGAACACAAAACACTCCAATAACCCTTTAAATACTAGATTTGCTCCTAACAAGTGGTAGGATATGACAAATTTTTTCATCTAAGTTTCCTACTCTGTAAGATGGTGATAATACTCTCTCCTCTTAGACCTTTCTAATTGAGACTCAAAATACATAAGCCAAAAGAAGATGGCTTTACTTTTTAAAAAAATAATGACCTTAGTGGCAAAGTATATACTTATAACCAAGCTCAAAAGATAAGTGATATACAGAAATCTATATTTATAACTCATATCATAAATTCATTCTAGAAATCAAGTAATAGATGAACCCATTAGGAAAAAAATGGATATAAGAAACTGAACAGAGGACCAGGGATTTAGCTCCGTGGTTCTGGTGCCTGCCTTCCAAGTGCAAGGTCAAGTTTGATCCCTGGTACCACATACCACAATAACGGGCATGGTGACTCATGCCTGCAATCCCAGCACTAGGGAGGCAGAGGCAGGAGGATTGCTGTGAATTTGAGGCTCGCCTGGACTACATAGTGAGCTCACAGCCAGCCTGAACTACAAAGTGAGACCCTGTCTCAAAGTTCACAAAGGAGGAAATGCTGGTATTTCTTAAACATACAAAAAGTTCAGCCTCATTTGTAATATGGAAGATGATAAATTGTAAAACTGTATGAGAAATACCATTTTTATATAGTTTGAGGCAAGGGGGTGTTCATGCCAAGAGGGGTATAAATTGCTCTAATCTGTGTAAAGGGTACTTTATAATAAGCAAACTACAGACCCATCCTTAGCCCAGCAATTTCAGTTTTCCAGATGGGATTTATATACAAAGCCTTTAGCTGCAGCATTGTTACATTAAAAACTAGAAACAACCCAAATATTTATATAGAAAGTTGTTTAAGTAAGTTAAGGTATATTTTGTAATATATTACATAGCTATTGAAAGTGAAGATGTTTTTGTATCACAATGAAAAGAGCTTCAAGCCAGGACTAGTGGTACACATTTATAACCCCAGTGCTCACACAGGAGGCTGAGGGTGACTTCAAGCCCACCCTAATTTAAAGAGGTTAAAAAAAAAAAAGAATGTGCCGGGTGTGGTGGCTCACGCCTGTAATCCCAGCACTCGGGAGGCAGAGACAGGAGGATTGCTGAGTTCGAGGCTTGCCTGGACTACAGAGTGAGCTCAGAGCCAGCCTGAACTACAAAGCGAGACCCTGTCTCAAAAAAACAAAACAAAAAAAGAAGAATGATACCAACAGCAAAGGTCTTCATGATACATTTTTAAATAAAAAGTAAAGCAAAATTTAAAATTGAATATATAAATAGTATATGGAGTTTGCTACCATTTATGATTTTAAGAGGAATGAAGATCTGAATGTTAGCGTAAATATGCAAAAGACTCTTTAGAAAAATATATAAAGGAACTAATAACAAGGGTTTGTGTTAGGAGGGTAAAGGGCTCATGGGTTAATAACAGGTGGAACTGGAGACAAGAAAGAGAGGGACATTTTGTCCCAAATTCTTTTCATAGATAAATTATTTTTTTTTCTGGGTACTTGGAATGAAACTCAGAAACTTGTGCTTGCAAGGCAGATAATGAGCTAAATTCCTGGCCTCAGATAAAATTTCTTGAAACCTGTAAATACTACCAATTCATAAAGTGATATCTTCATTCCTACCTCAAAATTACTGTTTCAAGGGTTGGAAGAGGGATCTTAGACGAAGAAGAGGATTTTGAATATCCAGTCTTAGGCTCATGAAAGTTTAGTGGTGATGAGTGTTTTGTTTCATGGAAATAGTATCTCTTTACTTTATTTCCCTCAATGCCTCAGGTTTTTAGAAGAAGGGAACATAGAAGAAGCTGAACTACAAAAGCAGAGAATTGAACAGCAGCAGAGAGAAAGGCGGCGGGTCTTAGAGGAAAGCAACATGGAGCATCAACCACGGTTTTTCAGGTGCGTGCCTGGATCATCGTGGGGCCTTGGGTTGAGAGGGGGCTACCCTTATTCTGTGGTGCCCGTCTGGAAAAGGAGAAAAGTTTCCCCTGCCCCAAGGCCAGCTGCCCCATGATCCTGTGCTCCAGAAGGGCGACGCCCTCCTCAGAGCCTGGCCTAACCTCAGGGACTCCTCCTGTCCCGCTGCCAGCACCTTCCTTTTCTCACCCTCTGCTCTTTGCCTGGACCCTGCAGTGCCTTTGTGGAGCTTCCAGGTCTCGTTGGCTTCTGTGGCCCCAGTCCCAGGCCTGCTGATCACATTAGTAGCTAAGCTTGGCTACCCACATAGGTACCATATTGTTTATTTTAGATTTGTATATTTTATGCAGTATTAGAGATGATTAACCATCATCCCACTGGTTACCAAAACTCCAAGCAGTCTAACTCTTGAATACCAGCTCCAACTCCATTTGGCTTGGGTTTGGAACATTTAATGTTATTTTTAAAATAATCTGCTTGCTGGGCATGGTAGCCCACACCTATAGTCCAAGCCCTTGGAAGGACCACCATGAGTTCAAGGCCAGCCTGAACCACATAGCAAGATGCTGTCTCAACAAAATAAAACAAACCCATGAAGAGGTTCTGGTTTAAAAGAAACTTAAATTTTTAAAGAAAATCTTAACTGGAAAAAAAAGAGTTCAGAGAATGGAGATGATTTGATAAGAGTCCCTGTGGAATGTTCTAGATGGAGCCCTCACTGTCCTAACTGCTAAACTAGGGCTCTAGATGGTTTTTTATTATGCAGTTTTTGTTTGTTATGTTTTGGAATCAAAGTTAAGACATTGTATAAAGGAGAGGCAAGTTTCTGCTTATGTCTTAACCTGAGCCCTGCTCTCTGGGCAATGAGTATTTGTTGTTCTTTTTGTTTGTTTGTTTTTACTAGACAATAGAAATACTATTTAGAAAGATTTAGCTACTAATCTCTCAGCAACAGCAATAAAATATGCATTTCAAACACTGGAATAGCAATAAGTCATGTTTTATCTTTAAAATTTAATACTTTTTTCCCTAAGGGTAATATAGATTCTACTAGTTCCTTTCTGATCATTTCTTCAAACTCAGGATTTTAGCAGTTGAAGATCAACTCTGCAGAGCTTGCAATATTCATAACTTTAGTTAAAGATTTGAAAAATAAGATTGCTAAATTCTTTACTGAAAAAAGCAAGGGATAGAAAAACCTGACCTATTGACTTAACCAGCCAGGGGTATATTGTATATACCCTTAAATACATTGCTTTTTCTTTTCTTCCATTAATCACATAGGCTTATTTTTTTTTAAAGAAGAAAACCTATATTTACAAAGATGTCCATTACTGTATATTTTAGAGCATTAAAAATTGTGGGTAGTCAAACTATCTCAAAGACCAGTTAAGAGATTTATCAAGTTGTTCTAAATGAAAGCATTAGGATTGATTTCACAATGGCTGTGGAAAATGAATTAACATTCAGATGCAAAATACAGAATGTCATGTGCACTGGCATGGCAAACATTTAAGAATTACATCTCCATTGGGAAAGGGCTGAAAACTTTGGCAGTTGGAGTGGCCATTGCTCTTTCTTCTTTCAGTTATTTATTAATTTATCATAGTATTGAAAGATGAGCTTTTTTAAAAACTAGGGAAAACATGAGAATTGTTCAACTGTAGCGGTCTTACTTGAGACTGTTCAAGTTAGAAAAGTGACAGAGAGCTATCAGAAAGGAATGCAGGGGCCTGGTAGTCACTGGTCCTTTCTCTTGAGGATAAGCCAGATTACCGTTGGAAATGCCAAGCCGAGACCACATCTCAGGCCAACTCAGCCCTCTTGGTTCTGATACACAGATTGGGTCATTTTAAACAAGTCCCTCGATTTGAGTAGGGAAATATGTATACAAAAATCCACATTCCTAAAAATGTGAGGAAAACAGTACCCTACTTTTGCTCCTGAAACTTAACAGCAATATCAGTTAAAATTACAAGTGTGTGCACCGTTTGACCCAGCAAGGCTAACTGTAGGAATTTTTAATGTAACTATACTTATCCACATGCAAAATAACATATGCTTTATTTGTAATCTCTAGATTTTGTTAACAATGGAAGTGGCCCTATTTCTAGAGTCATTAAAATTTTCCTATAAAAAGTGAATGATAAATACTGTTCACTGTGTAGTCATGAAGTCTTAGAAGCAGTTAGCTCAGCTGTTTAACAGAAAGCAACCATAAAGGTTGTTTAAGCAAATGGATAGGCTGTGTTCAATAAGCAGTATTTCAGAGCTAGGCAGAATAATAGATTTGCCCTTTTGGCTATAGTTTTCTGACCCCTGCTGATCATACTGATGGTGAAATGTCACTTACATATGGCTAAACCAGATATTTAGGGCTAGACCCATATCTAGCCCTTACCTTTGCATAAAAATGTGGGATATGGGCCGGAGGGTTAGCTCAGTGGTTCTGGCGCCTGCCTCGCAAGCGCAAGGACCTGAGTTTGATCCCCGGTAACCACATATAATGCTGGGCGTGGAGACACACCTACCAACAAACAACACCGCATACTACAATGCTGGACGTGGTGGCTCATGCCTGTAATCCCAGCACTCAGGAGGCAGAGACAGGAGGATTGCTGAGTTCGCGGCGGCTTGCCTGGGCACCATAGTGAGCTCAGGGCCAGCCTGAACTACAACGTGAGACCCTGTCTCAAAAAGCAAAAAAATAAAAAATAAAAAAAAAATAAAGTGGGATATGGTGGGTATGGACACCATCTATGTACTTGCAGGCATGGATTCTTTCTGAAAAAAAAAATGAAGACTGTAGCATCCCTCCCTGAAGGAGAAGAACCAGGCGGCTGGGAAGACAGGGTTAGGAAGAAAACTTTTAGCTTTCATCCCTTTGGAAATTTGATTTATACAGCATACTATTTAAAGAACAGTAAACCAGGTCTATTTTCTCCAGCTCTTCCAGTTCTTTTATGTTTTTAATGTTAACTTACCATTCTATGAGCAACCTGGCTCCAGTATAATTTTTAAAGTTATTCTCTAGAGAGTGACTATCATCCAGCCAGGTTTTCTGTGCAACAAATTATTCTTCATTTGTCAGAAGCAGAAACATTTGCATTCATCCATTTGTCTTCTCAGAAGGACTACTTTTCCCAGCCTCCAGATTTGTGAAATTAATGTCAGAAGTAAAAAAAATGGATCTAAGCTTCAGTCTCCACACAGTTTCAGTATGGGACCATCAAGGGGGTCATGTATGTTTGAAAATTGGGTCATGTATATATGATAATATGTATGATAATTGAAAGGAAGGGAAAGTGGGAAGGAGAGAGAACTTAGCAGTACTTTCAAGAGTCTGCAAGAGGGGCCACTGTAAGCTCAGTGACAAAGCACCTGCCTTGCAAAGGAAAGGTTCTAAGTTCTGAGTTCGAGGCCTGGTACAGTGGGGGGGGTCTACAAGAAACTGTTTCGTCTTTCACAGGAAATCCAGTGATGACTCCTGGGTGAGCAATGGCACCTATTTGGAACTTAGAAAGGATTTTGGTTTTTCCAAAGTGGACCATCCTATCTTGTGGTGAAAAGCAAAGAAGAGATACTTCGGTGTACTTCTCCCGTGTTTGCTCTGGAAGCAGTGCGGCCTGTGTCTGTATATGTAACAGGTATTATCCAGAATAGTCACTTGTGCTTAGCTTAGCGTTGTAAGTACTGAAATATATATTTTCTTCGGTGGGTTTCTTTACAGTTTAGATGTTATCATGATTGTTTATATAAATGTAGAACACCTTAATATTTCTTTTATATATAAACTTTAATAAAAATGAAAGATTGAATGTTAATGTGTGGATTAAAAAAGAAGCTTTAACACTAATTTCCTAAAGGTTAGGGAAAATTCAAATTAAATTTATGCCTTATAAAATTGTGTTGGAGGAAAAAATCAACCTCTCCCAGGTGCATTAAGAAATAAGAACACCCAGAGTTACTCACGCAAAAGCTACCAAGTTTAATTTGGTAGCTGAGATATCTTTTTGCCTCAGATAGCTCTCAAATTGCTCATACAGAACAATTCTGCTGGTGCTGAAGTCTGAAGATTTCTGTTAGTATTTTAGTGATTAAGGGGATGACAGAAGATAGAGAATGTATGTTTTTATCTAACATGGACATGGCACCTTCTATAAGCAGAAGCATTTGCACTTATCCATCCCTGTAGATGTTGCCTTATCTGCAGATGTAGACCCTCTGGTTGTCATCAGCTAGAGAAACCCCCTTTAATTTAACATCCTAGTGGCATCCCCAAGAGGTGATAGGAATTTTTTCCTTAGTGAGAACTAAATCCTTGACAAGTGAAATGATTTTCTTCTTCCCACCCTAACTCTAGCTTGTGGCCCCTCCTGTTTGGCCATTTTGCTGTGGAACACGGGATGTCCCAGGTTACTCTACAACATACACTGTATTCCACACAATAGTTGGACTTTCTAAGAGTTTAGCAAAATAACTGATTGTTTTAAAGAACTCAACATGTTTTTCTTAAATATTGTTCTGGTATTTTCTACCTCCTAATCAGCACCATATTTTAGATCTTGTATAAAAAGTTTGACCATCTGCCTTATAGACAAATGTAGAGTTCATGTGCTTCTTTTGTGTTGTCTTCTGATAAAGCTTTCACTGTCTTACCCCTTTCTTACATTTTATTTGTGTCACTGTGAGTTCTGCAGCAGTCTAAATAGATTATACTACTGAAAGGAGAAGCTTTTTAAGTGTGTTATTTCAAATATAATTTGTGCAGTAGTTGAATGGTATTCTCAAAGCAATTCCAGCTTCTGCCCAGATTACATTAAAACCACAGCCTAATTTTGAAGCCTTTTACTCAAAAGCCCATGAAAATATCAGGCATGAAGATGTGGTAAAGTAGTTTGCCTGAAAACATGTTTAGATAGTTAAAGAATTTCAGAGATGTAGAATGGCATGAATGAAGAGCAAAACAAACAACTGAAAAAGGATGCATGACTTATCAGTGTTACATCAAATAGCCAGTTGGACAGCACCGCATGTTTAAGATGGAAAGTTATTTAAAGTGGATCAGTAGCCTTTTAGAGACTGACATTTTTAAACAATTAATTAAATATTGGATTCATTTATTGCACTTTATGGAGATGTCAAAATGAGCACAAGGTGGGTATCACTTCCATTTCTGAGCATTTGAATGACACAATCCAATTCTTTGGTGTGTGCTTTGTTCTGCTCTTTTCAAACATTTACCTGAATTTAGTTCACAGACATGAAGAAGCATGCTGTAGACTTAAACATGCTCAGGGGAAAACACATCTAGTTTCCACAATGTAAGAATAAACATAGCAATGTAGTATTATCTGCTGTTAAACAGGCCAGCTCCTGAGGCTAACTCAAAGAAAAGAAAAGACAACAAAACAATATGTGCAGCCTGAATGGAAATAGCTTTTTCATGCAATATTTAGAAATTCTTTAATTGTTCTAATGCTGTTATTTCAATTAAGTGTATGGTTTCTTTTAAAATCACAAAGACAAATGGACCAAATGTCACTTCTGTAATAATCTAATTTGAGTTCTGGAAATGAGTAAAATTAGGTACAGAGCTATGCACAAATTTTGAAACTACTAGCCAGTACCAGCATCTTTACAAAGGGCTTTTCTAATGCATTCTGTTATTTGAATCTTAGAACTACCTTGAGGAGGAAATTGCTTTTTTTCTTTCAGTTCTTTCTCTCAAAAGTTCCTTTCCACCAAATATATATGTCTAGAGCTTTTATATTTTTTAAGATAAAACAGAAACTTAACGTAGTTTGAAAAGAATTGAGATAGAATTTAATTTTCAGGACTCTGCATCTGCCTGTTAAATAATGCCAATCACCACACTATTGTAGATACACGTTTTAACCTCTATTTTAATCCTGATTTTTTCCATCCTAAATTTATGATATGTCACCTGTTCCTGGAAATGAGGCCTCATACAGACACCCATAGTGCACATTGGATATTCTTCTTGCCTGAACTACAGGGATGAATGTCTCATGTCTCCAGTCTGCGTGGAAGCAGATGGGTTCCCTGTGTTCCAGACCTCGGGCCCCCCGAGGCAGGTGTTTCCCTGAGTCACAGATAATAATAAAAGCCTCAGTGCAGCTTCTAACTGCAGTTCACCTCCCAGAAACCAGGTGGGTTCCGGCACTAACTAACCAGATGGGGCTCACTCTAGGACCACAGCACAGTCATCCACCAAGTGCCCAGAATGTCCCAGCACCCTACCCCCCAACACTCACACACACACATACACACACACACACACACACACACACACACACACACACACACAGGCACGCACTTATACCTTTATTTGCTTGATGCAGGACTCTCCAAGGGACAAAAATACACAAAATGAATTTTTTGAAATGTTTACTTCATTTGGACTGCTGCTTTTCTCATATCCTACTTTTAGTTATTTCTAGTAAGTCAATTTCTTGGGCTTTGGGCACTGTCCTTCAGTGGTCCAAATTTAATGAATAATCTTATCTACTACTAAAAATGCCAAGCCTAAAAGGAAAACAATGAAGTGTTTATTCATTTGTTGTGCTTTGATGTAAGTCTACTATGTGTATTACACATTATATTATGGCTTTCAGCTATTGCAGAATTTCCTCAGACCTTTCAGTTATGAGTAGGAGCAATAAGAAGTTTTTCTTATTTTAGGGATAATAGCTACAGTGTCTGATATCATTTATTTGAATGTCTTTAATTTTTATATTGACATCTATTTTTGCTAACAGAGGACAGTTATTTTCATGTGCTTTATTTTCTTCTGCATTGTATTAATGTTACTGTTGGTCTTTTTCTTTGTTGGAAACCTACATCATATCAGTATCTGAAGATCATGACAGTCTGAAATGCAAAACATTTTTGCAGACTTTCTTTTGGGGAATGCAATAATCAGAAATGATTCATTTATTTTATTCATGCTGATTTTTATCATGTTCTGTTACCCTCAGAAGATACTTTTTTAATAGAAAATTTGTAAATCTTTCATTTAACAGTTTGTAAAATTATTTTCTGCCTAAATTCCACCATTCCTGCCATGTCCTGTGGTTTCCAAGACATTCCTGTTAATTTGTTTATCCCTCTTATATAGCTACTGGTAATTGACTATGAATAAATAACATGGAAAAAGTCCATTATGTCTTTGTTTTTCTGGATTGTGGATATATGTGGTTGATGGAAGCGGTCAGAGCAAAGCTCTCATCTTAGTTCTTTCCAGGAAGAAACATCAAGCTACCTAAAGTGGTAAGTGTTGGAGGTAAAAGTACCTTCAGGCACAAACTGGGAAATCATAAAGTGGTGGTAAAATTGGTCCCAGCAGTTGGTCTAAGATCTCACATGCCAGTCCCAAGAAGCTCCTTCTTTTTATCTTATCTTGCTATGGAAATATCATTATTTTCTCTGTGTTCTAACATGAACAGGCAAATGCCTATAACTTGCACCAATTTTTGTTTGTTTGCTTGTTTTGAGACAGAGTCTTGCTTTGTAGTTCAGGCTGGCCCTGAGCTCACTATGTAGCCCAGGCAAGCCTCAAACTCACAACAATCCTTTTGTCGCTGCCTCCCAAGTGCTGGGACTACAGCTGTGACCCACCATGCCCAGCATTGTGGTATGTGGGGTGGTATGTGGTACTGACTGCTGGTGGGCATGAGTCACCACACCCTGATATTGTTGTATGTGGTTACCAGGGATCTAACCAGGGACTTTGTGCTTGGTAGACAGGTGCCAGAACCACTGAGCTAAATCTCTGGCCCAACTTGCGCCAATTTTAATGGTCCTTACAAGTGCTAGCTCATCTCCTCCCATACCGAACTTGTGTCCTTTGCAAAGCACTGTTAGCACTCATGAAAGTTCATGTGATACTGCTGGTATATTTTTGATGTTACACAACATGCTAGATTGCAAAGCTATATACATAAAGCCACATCTCTCCATGTCTAAGGAGATTTAAAGATACACATAAAAGCAATTCATGAACTTTGATTGAACCCCAGTAAAAGAACACAAACTATACAAAATATTGTGTAGGTAATTAGTAAAATTTTTACTTACATTCCATAAGTTAGATCTTGAATAAACTCCAAAAGTAATGTGTTATAGCCTATGGGCTGTTGAAAGGTGGTAGAACCTTAAAGTGGTGTCTTAACAGAGGGAAGTTAGGTCTTGGGTGTGTGTCCTTGAAGGGAATGTTGGGACCCTGGCATTTTCCCTTTTTACTTTTCTGTCACCAGAATGTGGGCACCTCTATCTCACAGTGAAATCCTCACAATGGTGTTCTGCATTGACACAGGCCCAATAGGAAATTAACCATGGACTGAAACCCTGAAACTATAAGCCTATTTACATTTTTGTAAATTGTTTATCTCATGTATATTGTCATGTGAATAAAAAAGTAACTCAAAATTGGTACTAAAATGTAGGGTTGTTGGTATGAGTATGAATGATAACTGACAGTGTGGTTCAAAACCCTTTGAATTGATTTATGTGAGGTATTTTTAAAATTTAATTTATTGATACATTATATATACACATCACAATTACACTGAACATTGAGAATTTGTACCAGTATATGACATGACTTAATTCTCATTTTTCCCCATCCCCTATCCACCCTACAGTATATGACATGACTTAATTCTCATTTTCCCCCATCCCCATCTACCCTACTACCTCCCCCACCCCTATATACACAAGCTTTGTTTCCTTTTTTCTTTATCAATTTTTTTTTTTTGGCAATACTAGGGATCAAACTCAGGCCCTGTGTGTCCAAGGTTGGCACAGTACCACTTGAGCTAAATCCCCAGCCCCACCATCAATTTTTTTCTTTCCCCTCATTACTTACCCCTAAACCCCATTTCCCTTTGAATATTTACTATTTCACAACATCGATCATGCATTCTAGAACTCATTTACAACTTCAGTTTTTCATACCAGAGAAAATATATGATATTTACATGTCTTTTTATTTATTTATTTCACTTATGAGTATGTCCTTAAGGTATGTCCATTTGAGTATAAATGACTCAACCTCATTATTCTTTATGGTAGAGTAATACTCCATTTTATAAAAAAAAAAAACACACCTTCTTTATCCAGTCTAGAGTTGATGGGCATTTGGATTGTTTGCAAGATTTAGCTATCACGAACTGAGCTGCTATAAACATGAGTACACATATGTTGCTGTGATTCTTGTGAGTCTTGTGAGTCTTATAATTCTTTTGTGTATATCCCCAGCAGAGTAATAGCCAAAAATTCATCTCGAACCACAAGAAACCTAGAATAGCAAAACCAATTCTAGGAAACAAGGACATGGCAGGGCAGTATCACTATCCCCAACTTGAAACTTTATTATAAAGCCACTGTGATTAAAAACAGCATCAATTGAACAGATTAGAAGATCCAGAAACAACTCTAGATACACTAAGCTGCCTCATCTTTGACAAAGGAGCCAAACATCATTAATGGAGGAAAGAAAGCCTCTTTAACAAATTGTGCTAAAAAAAACTGGGTTTCAACCTGCTCATGACTGAAGCTAGGTCCATCTCTTTCACACTGTGTACTAAACTAAAATCCAAGAGGATTAGAGACCTAAATATGGGAGGTATTTGTGAAAAGTTTGGAAAAGCAGGCTATAGAAAACCCCAAAATGCTATAAACAAAGCTGAATGGGGAATTCTGGGAAAGGTTTAAAAAAATCTAGAATGCTGATAGGAGTGCAGACAGTAAGTGCTTTGCTGATGAGGTTTCAAATAGAAATAAGGACTCTTAGGAATTGGATTCAAGACAAAGAACTTGAATGGAAAAGTGACAGACTAATCTGGTGGAGATTTCAAGGAAGAACAGCATTCGCATAGCTAGATGTGTTTTACTGTCTGCTTTTAACTAGATTAATAGTAAGAATCAAGAGCAGAAAAAGAACAGGAAGGTGTGATCAAGGAGAGTGAAGTTGCTAATGAGATTACTGCTAAGAAAAAGAAGCCAAGTACTTTGTGTCAGGACAATGGGAAAGATGCCTTGAGGGGATCCTAAGAGTCAGCAAGACCTCAAAAGAATCAGCCCTCAAAGGCTTTTAAGTCACCCAGGGATTAGAACAGAGCTGAGTAGGGAATAGTTTCCTGAGATTTAGTTCCTTTTGTTGAGCCATCCAGATGTGGGGAGGGTGCTACAGCCATAGTACAGGTGGGCCATGCTAGTGGCAGACTTGGCATCATCCTCATGATTCATGTTGTTCCTTGCTATGGTACTGTGATAGCTTTCACATCAAGATACATCCCCACCTAATCTTCTATTTTTTTTATTTTTGAGACAAGTTCTCATTAACTCACTAATTGCTCAAGCTGTACTCAAACTTGTGATTTTCCTGTCTCAGCCTCCCGGAGTGCTGAAATTTCAGGTATGTGCTAACGTGGCCGGCCACCCATGATGTTGGTTTCTCAGTATATAAAATGCAAGATACGTGAAGTCATAGAAGTTTCCATCAAGATTTCAAAGGAAGGTCTGGGAGTCCAGGCTCCAACAATGTCCCTGAAAGCAGAACCTGAGACAGTGAAACCAAACCTGCAGTAGAGATCCCAGGTGTTAGCAATCCTGTTGCACAATTGTGACTATGACTGGGCCAAGCTTTCCTGCCTGCAGACTAGCTATGACATATCTGGACCAGAGGACTTAACTTATATTTACCTTCCTCCCATAACAACAAAGACTCCAGTGGTCCCACATGCTGTAATGCTCCAGGGCAGAACTACTCTGGGTTCTTCATCTATTTAATTCCTCAAGCATTATGGTGGCATCTGCCCTCTCCTCCAAGTCTCTTGTTACTGAAGATGTATAAATAAGTGTGGCAGGTTTGGGTTATTTTTGTTACCCAGAGTAGCATGGATCAGGCCCAAGATCAGCTTTTTCTCTAAGTCTCATTTCTGTCTATTAATTTATTCAACTTGTGCTGTCAGACTCACCGGAGACTAGAACTTAACTGCAGAAGTTCTAATAACTTCCCTTTCCCTTCCTCCCTACACTGAAGGAGGTCAGAGATTCCAGGAACACGGAACACATGGCAAGGGGCTGCAAGCAATGAGCACAGCCAGGTCAAGAGCGAGGCTATATGGGCTGTAGTGAGCAAGGCCACAAGGCTGGGCTACTGTCCCTTCAGTGCTCACGTTGAACTACCAGATTCCATCATATTTCTGGGATGATGGACATAGAGGTATAGGATTTAATGTTTCTCCTGCTGGTCTGATTCCTTTTATTTTTTTTTTTTCCCTCCCTTTAGGGATGAGTGCTATTGTGTTTTGGAAGTTTTTAAATTTTGTTTTGTTTACATAGAGTCACACCTAAGAATTTGCTTCAAGTCCCAGGG
Organism: Thryonomys swinderianus; assembly: GCA_004025085.1. NCBI lineage: Eukaryota > Metazoa > Chordata > Mammalia > Rodentia > Thryonomyidae > Thryonomys > Thryonomys swinderianus. The sequence continues at coordinate 31,921 of PVIC010009648.1, forward strand.
GAGATATTAGACTTCAGTTTTTGAACAGTGCAAAAATAGTTAAGATTTGGGGGACAGATCAGAGATAGGCCAAATGCATTTTTCATTTTAGAATAGATATGAACCTTTGGGGGCCAACCCAGAATGCTGTAGTTCCTATCTTAAATGTCTTTCAAAAGCCATGTGTTATAGGCCTGGTAAACAACTTCTGTTGCTTCTGGAAGCTGGTGGATACTTTACGGGGTGAGGCCTAACAGAAGGAAGTGAGATCCTGAGATGCCCTAGGAAGGGATATTGGGACCCTGGCCTATTCTTTGCTTCCCACATCTGCTTCACCATATTCTTTGCCCAGATCTGTATCATGTGTTTCTCACCATGATCTCTGGCCTTGCAAGAGTGCCAGAAAGCAATGGAGCAAGCTCTGGGCCAAAATCTCTGCAGCTGTGAGCCCACAAAAATCTTTGCTCTTTGTAGACTGTTGGTCAGATAATGTGTCAAAGTGGCAGAAAGCTAACACATGCGCATAATGAAATCACTACCAATTTGCTTATGTCTGTGGTGCTATTGCCTATTCAACTAAGTCGAATCTGCCATTAAAGGATCATTTCCAACATTATTCAAACTAATGTGTGGGCATTAAGGGAAAACTTCAAAGGCAATCTCAGAACATAATACATTGGCGTTAAGGATACTTTCTTACCGATTTTGAGAAGGCAATAAAACTCGAAGGTGTAAGTTCCAAGCCATTAAGTTTGTAAATTTCATCATGTTCTAAGCATATCAATGAAATAACCACCATTAACCTAGTTAATATCAACAGTAATTAGCAAATCAGGACATCAGTATCTCCCAAGCTGATACCGGTAGAGGACTTTTTAGTGTAGCAGGGATCACACAGGAAACAGAATCCAACTCAGGTGGCTCAAGGGACTTAAATGAAGGGCCTACTTGGAGGGCTGTGTGCAGGTGTAAGGCATGGGGAGATTGGCAACAGCAGGAGGTGGTTTCTACCCCAGCAGCAGTTGGAGCTGCTTTGAAGAGGCAGCCATCAGGGCTTGCGGTTGCCGAGGTGCACGCTGCTTTTGCCAGAAAGTCCAGGCCAGAGTGAAGAGGAATTGCTGGTGCCTCTGTCTCCTCCAGCTGCTAACTTCTCTCCACCCTAGTGACTGAGCCAAGGGAGCCCAGGAACACTTCTTACCCCTCAGTCTCTGGGGCTGGAGGGGCAGCAGCAAAAGGAAGAAGCTTTGGGGGAGATTTCGAGAATAAGCCTGGGATCCTTGAAAATGTTATTTGCTAGGTGACTTTGGCTCTCACTTTATCAAGGGTGACAACCAACCATGCTTTTTTAGAAGTCTGATTCTCCGTATTATTATTGCTGTTTTGTTATTATAATGGTTTTAGTGAACTGAGCGGAGGCTCTCTTCTTTTTTTTTAATTGAATTCTTTATTGGTACAATTTATATACATCTCAAAATCACATATAACATTGGGGTCTTCTTAACTACCGTAATTTAAATAGACATCAGATCAAGAAAAAAAAAAAACACCAGTGTAAGTAATGATTCTCAAATTTGGTAATATTCTGGGGGTAATTTATACACATGCCTGTGTGCATGTGTCCGCACACACATACACCCCTCACAATGTTCCCCCAGGTAGTTCAGCCCAAATAGTCCCACACAGTTTGTTCATCAGCATTTCACCACCTTCTAACTGCACCACTGCTTCTAGTTTCATGATTTTGTAGGGCTTTATAAATGGCATATTAGTAACAATATGTTTGCTTTCATTAAACTTTATATATTGCTTTTCCACTGCCTTTGACATTTAAAGGTAGAGGCCATATTATCCACATCCCTGTAATGCCTCTTGGATAGGTGCAAAAGGGCTTGCAGAGAGGCAGTGCCCAGCAGCTGCTGTGACGGGGTCTTTGGAAACATTAAGCTCAGAATGTTCAGTCCTCCGCCCAGACACCTCTCCACTTTAGAAGCTTCCAGGCTGGTTGGAGGCTGGTGAGTCAGTGGCCAATCACTGTGTGGTCAGAGGGCTCCACTGACACCCAAGTGATGAAAGGAAAGGTAACATGGCTTAAGTGAGCTGGTGACTAGAACGAGGGGAAGGATGGGCCTCAGAAACAGGGAAGAGGGAGGTGGAGACTTGATGGCCAAGGAAAAGCAGGAGTCACAGATCTAGTTCACAGTGACATTTCTGATATGTCACGGTATCTAGTGGTTTCTCAGCCCCAAGGTGTGAGACAAAGGGGGGGAGAGTAGAAACTGCTGCAGTTTAGCGGCCAAGGGGACCAGAGGGGTTCAAGGATGTCGTACACAATGACCTCAACAACCATTTATTTTAATTAATTTTTATCTTTATTGGTACATTGTACCTATACAACATGATCACACTCAACATTGGGGGATTTGCACCAGTATATGACAATATAATTCTCTCAACAACCATTTTTAAGTGTCCAGTTCTGTGACATCAAACACATTCACACTGTTGTGTGACTGTCACTGCCATTCATTTCCAGAACTTTTTTGTCATGCCGTACTGTAACTTTATACTGTTTCGAGCCCAGTAATTGACAGATTAGTTATTGGTAAGGGCACAATACTTTCCTAAGTGAAAGTTCTGCAACTACAATCTTGAAGCTCAGAACAGCCCCATGTGAACAGGCCCCATTCATCAGAAATTTGCTGAGGATCAACAATGAAGCAATTTCACCAAACTCTCAAAGCACATTAATAGCTGTGGCAAATGAATGTGTATCCATCTGACTTCCAAATCTAGTTCCATATGTAAATACTCATTCTGTCAAGTTATTTCCAAAGGTTATGTTGGGTCTTTGAAGCAGATGCAGGCAGCTCAATCTGTAGAAGAACCATAGGATGGGTTTAGTGCACCGTTCTAGTCAGTGAGGCTGCTTCCCCAGCAGCAAATTAACAGATTATTATTGTTAAAGTTCTCTCCTCCCTCTCTCCCTCTCTTTCCCTTTCTGCTGTCAATCTTTCAAGAATAGGTTGAAATGTTCTTTGGCCAGTCAACAAACATTGATGAGCACAAACACCTACCAACCACGATCTCAGCCCTCATAAGCTTTCTTACATATTTCAGAATCTGCTTTAATTGTTCTTTGAATTCCTAAATCCTGGGAGTAGAAATTATTTGGCCACCTGAAAGAATTATAGTGCCTACGTTCAGTGAAGGACTGTGAGATATTAGCATCAATGGTATATGCAGTGATATGCTTCGTATGTTTGAAAGAAGTGGACTCTATGAGCTAATTGCACCTTGAAAAACCTTTGCATTTGGGAAAAGATGTGATCCTTATTTCATCAGTACTTTCTGTGTGAGGAACTGTGCTAAGAGCAATTTATCAACTAAGTAGTAACCCTGAACCTCAAGGTACAGGGTTCTATTCCAGAGATCTGCAGGCTCTTTTGGGGGAAGCTCCTTAAGTTTTGCATTCTCCTGGTTTCTGTTGTATTGGGAAAGCAACAAGGGGCACTAAAAGCTTGAATGGACATGCTCATGTCCCAGTAAAAGCTTGTTGACAAAACACAGCCAGTAACTGAGTTGCAGGCTACAGTTTCGTGACACCTACTGCATTCCAAAGCACTATCAAAAGGTGCCCCGTGGGGCAGTGTAGGCAGCCTTCTTTCTCAAATCATCACCCAAGAAAGTCAAGGCCCCCTGATGGCTGTGTCTATAATTTATGCAAAATAAGGAAAGCTAAACTCTCAGGATCCTAGGGCGCAGATTGTCAGGGATGAGAGTCTTCGGAAGGCTAACAGCTTGGCCAATTTTCAGAAATGACTCCACTTTCCCCCTCAGAGGACACATACAGATGCCTGCTAGTTGTGGCCATATAACTGGGTTCTGACTCAAACTATAAGTGTACACAGCTTCTGGGTTGTCCTTTTAAAGGAAAGAAATCTGACCTCCCTCTGGTTTTCTCTTCCTGCTGGCTGGAACTGGCCATAATGGCAGGAGCCAGGCTGCCACATTACAGTGATTCTAAGGTGAAAACGGTCCACTGTCAGACCAACAGGATAGTGGGCGGAGTCTGCCACTGTGGGACCCAATGTTTTCTGGTTTGCTCGGGGCTTTCCTCCTATCTCTGAAAGTCCTGGGAACTGAAGACCTCCTCGATCTCAGACAAACTGAAACATTTGATCACCCTACACTATCAAGCCACCAGTCTAGTTCTAGAACACCTACTAGGCTCTTTCAGAGTCCAAAACAAAACAAAGCAAAACCAGCAAACTTCCCTCTAGATTGAGCCTTGATATGTGGGGATTTCTTTGTTTACATCATCACATCCTGTGTCCTAATTAATACAAGTACATTTGGCTTAAGGGGATTGTTGACCACCTTTTTGTTCTTGTTGCTCAGCCTGAGGCCTGATGCTGAGGTCCGCAGCTCCCTGGAGCTTTTGGCCAGGCTGCTGGACCCCGTTGTCTGACCTACCATGTCAGGCTTTCAACCTCTCATCCCAAGTTCTCCTGGGGAGGCTGACACCTGTCTGCAGCTCCAACACAGTCCCTCTGCCAGCATATCTACTTCCCTTTCTGAATGAGAAGCAGCTTTTTAAAGCCTAGTGCTTAGCCTTTCACCCTGGGTTCCATTTCTCACACCCACCCTTTTAGAAGCAGCCTTTGTAGGGAACAGATGGGAAGCCAGAATGGATTCAAAGCACAGTAATTTTTAATTGTACAATAAATGTTCGAGCAGAAAAGTAAAAAAATGAAATTTGGTTTCATAAACTTTATGGCAAAACAAATGGGAACAATGCAACTCATTAGAATGTAAACTCAGGTCACACCAAGAGACACCACTCTCGTATCAAAGCCCAGAGGGACACAGCCCCAAGCTGCTGTGTTGGGTTGGGGCATGTCAGCACTGCTTCTTGGAAGCAGAGAAGTTCAGGTTCACAGACCAGGAGTGGCCTTTCTGCTCAACAGATTACCTGCAAAGAAGGTCCTACTGAGAGTGAACGACTCTCTGTATGCCTAGAATTTTAGAGCAGACCATTCATCTGAAATAATGGACCCTTCTTTCCCTAAGGATAACCCCAGACACCCAAACTTTCAGTGATTCTATTCCTGAACTACATTTCCTACGTTACTTCTTGCTCTCAGAAGCAGCCCTAAAAGCCTTGGCTAGATTATCAGTGCAGTCTTTGGCTAGGTGGATTTTGACCTAGCAATAGCCTCACAAGAGGACCATCTATCTGAGCAATTTCAGAGTGTCCACATCTTGTTGACTGACTAAAAGATTACACTATTTTTCTTTATCCTAAAGAATTTAACCTAGTTAGGGAACTCAGTGTGTTTCCACAAAAGCCTCTTAGGACTTCATTTTTTTTTATGATGGGTATTTTGTTCATTTATTAATCATAAAAGTAAACCATTGCTTTTATTATTTTGATCTTAACTGACCCCCAAACATATATGTGTAAGAGCCTGTCTCACCAGCTTGTTCTACTCCTGGAAGTTGGCAGATTCTTGAAGATGTGGGGCCTAGAAAAGCAAGTTCAGTCATGGAGGATGTGCCCTTGAAAGGGACATTGTGACCTTGGCCCCTCTTTGCATCCAACTTCCATGAAGTAAAAAGATTTCCTCTGCCACGTGCTTCTGCTGTGAAGTACTGCTAGTAGCAATGGGGATGACCAATCCTGGTCTGAGACATCTAAAGCTGTGCCCCAAAATCAGTCTTTCTTCTTTTTAAGGTATTTACCTCAGATATTTCATCACAGAGATGAAAAGATGCTCACTTACTTTTAGAAATTTAAATAATTTGAAAAAGTATAATTATAAATATATATTAATCCAATAAATAGATTATACTCAATACTTTTAGAACTAAAAAACGCCAAGAATTATAAGTTAAAAGGAAAGAATAAACTGGAAATTTTCTGACTTTGTACCACCCCAAAGAAAAACCATAAATACTTTGGAACATAAGTTTTTACTTTCTGGCACTATTTGTATGACTAGGGGGACACATACACACACAAATGAATTTCTAGTACTTTTAAAAATAAAAGGTCATAATATGCATGAGATTGGCTCCAAAATTACATCTGAGTGACTTGTAAAAGCAGAATGAGTGCCATCTTGGTTCCTGTGTCTACAAGCTTATTTGCTTAATAGAGCTTATATCTTGTGCAGGAAGTTTTCATTAAGGCAAATAATTAAGGCATTAATTTTAATTGAATTTTTCAATGACAAAAGCAAATCCTGCTGAGGTGTTGAAGATCTGGTTATAAAATGAAATGTAGGGTTTCCATCAGAATAAAATACAGTGGTACCTCAGCTCAGGAATTTAATTTTTTCCACCATTCTGTTCGCAACCCAAATTAGAGGAGAATAGAATCAAATTTCCCCATAAGGTCAGCACTGAGCCTAACCATTGAACTGGATTTGGTTCTCATCCAATTCAGTTTGTGACAGAAGAAACTAAGTTCCTGAATCAAGAAACCACTGTAGTAGTGGTGGGACTGGATATGGATGAAACAGAACCACCAATACGTTCATAATTACTGAAGTAGGATGATGGATACAGGGGAGCTTAGTATAAAGTATTCTTTGATACAGTTTGGACTCATAATAAAAAATTAAAACAACTATACTGCTAAACTGGCTCATGGAGATAGATGAAATCTGGTTCTGTCCTCCAGCCTTCATCTTCACTTTTCTGGAACTCATCTTGTCTCAGAAGTAACCACATCTGGAGAGCCAGGCCTCCAAAAGTCATCCTTCCCACAACTCAGCAAGGACTGAAGAGCTCTTTGCCATACTGCAGTATCCTGGAATTTTAGTCATTTCACACATCTGTGTGGATTTTTCATAAACAATATGATAGGTGAATTATTTCATCTCCCTGAATCTCAGTTTCCAAACTATTACAAGTAGAAATAATCATTCTGATTTCATTCTACAGAAATTAATCAAACAACTTATCAAAAGTGATCTAGCAAGTGCTGGGCGTGGTGGCTCACGCCTGTAATCCCAGACCTCGGGAGGCAGAGACAGGAGGATTGCTGATTTCGAGGCTTGCCTGGGCTCCATAGTGAGCTCAGGGCCAGCCTGAACTACAAAGTGAGACCCTGTCTCAAAAAAAAAAAAAAAAAGTGATCTAGCAGTGTACTGGACACATAGCAAATAATCAATATTTACCCCTTCCATTCTCCTGATTTATTAAGGAATATGAAAAAAGCCACCTTTTTTAGGGTTTTGATAAGAAAATAATGTGTCCACATAATATTTTATAACAAGGTGATAAAAATCACCATAAAACCTGCTATTGAAGTTCTGCTTATGCAAGGAACTGTCTTCTTTGGGGAAATCGATTTGTGGGTAAAATATGATACCCCAAGAGTATGAAAAAAGAAAGAAGATAAACCATCAGGATGACAACATCCTGGGGCCACCTATTGAGCAATTTTAGTTGCTATTGAGCAATTTGCTTGTTCTGCTTTCTTGTAAACTCTTCTGTTTCTCCAAGCACTCAGTAGCATCTCCACACACATATGCCTGGTGTGGCTGGTATTTGTGTAAATGACAGACGGAGGCTGAATTCCATATCTGGGTCCACTCCAGAAAAAATGAATAAGTACCAAAGACTGGGCAGATCATGGATTGCAAAGTCAGAGAGAATATGAGATTGAAGTTCTAGGAAAAACAATGACATCTTTCAGGAAATCTTGGTTCTGATTTGAAGACTCAAGGTGAAAGATGAATTTTAAAGAGGGCCAGTAACTGACTGTGCTACGGTTTATGTTCAGGGGCAGATGAAAGATATGAGTGGGAGATGACTTTGAGAAAGATCACTTCTTGGAGACAACCAGCATGAAGTTATGAAGGAGGTGAAGAATAAGCAAAAAGTGAAAGTCCTATAATGACTCAGACTTGTACTGATACAAGACTTTCTTAGCAACACAGGCTTGTCCCTTCCTAAAGACTACAGGGATGGTTTATTCCTAACCTCAGATATTTGAAAAGTGGTCTGTGCATTTGAAGATACATGCCTGTGAAGCACAGATAAATTAGTGTTAAAAAGATCGGAAGCTCGGAAGCTTTATCTTTTCTCTGGTATGAGAACCTGTAGATGTAAATGAGTTCTAGAATGTATGATAGATTTTGTCAAATAGGAAATACTCCGAGGGAATGTGGAAGGGGAAAGTAATGAGGGGAAAGAATAAATATGACTTGAAAAGAAAAAGAACGTGCACATATATAGGCAGTGGGGAGTTGTAGAGGGGTAGGGATATGGGTAAAAATGAGAATTAACTCATGTCATATACTGGTACACACTCCCCAGTGTTGAGTGAGATTGTGAGCTGTGTATAAAATGTACCAGTAAAGAATTCAATTAAAAAATTTATGACCACAAAATCTCAATGTAAGGTAACCAGAAATATAACAATAAATTTTAAAATCTTGTGTGTATCAAGTCCAAATGTCTACTTCATTAGGGTTAGTTTTGAGTTCAAAAATCAGTAGAGGAGACAGAATCAAAGTTTTAGGGGTGGGACCTCAGGAGGACAGATAGATTTGAGAGTGTCTCTAAAATGTTGTGGTCATTCATCATTTAAGATTCATTTAAAATGTTACAATTATTTTTTTCATTTTTAGGTACTATAGAATTTTTATATCGATTGGATTTTAAAAGAATAAAACAATTATTTTTCTTTGTTAAAAAAAATGATCGGAAGCCTTGAAGAAGAAACAGAGGTGTTTGTGCTGAGAACAAGGGAAGATACGGTGATGGCTTTAAAGCCTTCTGTTAACTTTAGGAAGTAGGTGCTTTCATTAGTTGACCCAAAGAGTTTTATCAACTCGGAAGCAGAGCTGGATTCTAGGAAGAGTTCCTACAAAGGAAATATCCTCTGCAGATAGTTGCTCCCTCATATCCACTGTGGACGGGCTCCAGGTCCGCCAGTACAAAAATCCCTCAGATAAAATGGTAGCTTTTGCATATGACCTCTGTATATCCTCCTATATATTTGAAATCATGTCTAGACTACTTATAAGGCCCAAGACAATCTAAGTGGTATAATAGTTATATTGTATTGTTTAGGAAATAATGACAAGAAAAAATTTACTTGTTCTGTATAGATGCAGTTTGCCCCAAATATTTTCAATCCTGAATCTGCAAGCATAGCTGTGGGTAAGGGTCAGACTGTATGTAACCTAGCATGGCAAGCCCTAAGGGCTGTGCCAACCCTACTTTACAATCACAGAAAGCTCTTCTGGGGACTGGGGGAAAGAGGAATCTATATAGACAAATTCCTACATGATTAAGATTATTCATTAGCCCTAGAAATTCTTGATCTGCATAATTTATCTGATGCTAAAAATTTCTATAAAAGCTGCAAAGAAAACCAGTTACAAATTAGTAAATGGAAGAACAATGTGAATTGCCATCAAATATGAATACAATTATAATGAATTAGTCATAAGCCATATTAAAATGAAGCCCACGAACATGTGGATTTATGATTTGGACTAAAATGCAAAAGAATAATAATGCTTTATCTTGAGCCATCAAACTTAAGTTTTTAAGTATGTTTTAGTTACTAGCTATATAATTTGAGATGTTTAAATCATAAAGCAGAATTATAACTGAAATGATTCAAGCCCTGATTTAAGATTAAACACTCAGTTCATTTATACTCAAAAGGCTTCTAAGCCTGAATGGAATTGAGTTTATGAAAAAGAATTCTTTTTATTGTCAGTGGTGAGTTTCCAGAGTACTAAAAACAGACTTTTCAGGGATGAATGTAAAACAAATTGATTTTGTTGTTAAGTTCTGGCTTATGCAATTCCTGGGCTAGAGGCTTCCAAACTAGGAAGTGGCCTGGAGTTCAAGAGCATGAAGTCCCTTAATGATGGGATTTCCAACCTGCACCTAAGGCAATAGTGATGAGCTTGTGGCACATGCACCCCTTAGGCTGTTTGTATCATTGAGAGTGCTGTTATTGTGTTTTTCTTTGAAGTAGTTTTTTGTAAACTAAAAACTCAGCACTCAGGTTTAATTGCAGTGTTGGCATATTGGGAAAAATTAGTGAATTGCAGTTTGGGTACCCAGTCTGGATTGGCTATCACTGACCTATGGTATCTGCCTCCCCTCATTCCCCATAAATCCTGCAGCACTGTTTCATTGTTGGAAATAAACCAAGTCTATAGCAATTAGATTCTTCCTCTTTTAAGATAAAGTCTCATCTCATAATCTCTTTTATAAATAAAGATACATTAACATACAGGAAGAGAAGCATTGAGTCAGAAAAGCACACGTTTCTAAATTCCAGCAACTGGAATGTCTATAATATTACTGAACTATATATAGACATCCCTCTTACAATCCCAACAGCCTCAGCAAAGGTGTAAAATCAAGTCAGTCAAGGAAATTACTAGAATCTGGTAAAACATGTATTTCTATAAAAATCAACAGCCATCATTTATTAGGCATTAAAAGTATGTCAATTGTCGAACCTGGATTTATTGCTAATCCAAAGCCACAGTTGATTGCTGAACCACCCACTTATGTATCCAACAATATTTGTGGGCTACCAGACCTGCTAGACATCGTGTCCCTCATCACATCTTCTCAGATTTGAAGGATTTCTTCTTTCCCCAGCTGTGTCAAGTTCAGAAATGAGCCCAGCAAAGTCAGTCTTCCCTCTAGCTACAGTCTTTTGGGATCTCAACATTTTGTTTTGGTTCTACTTAGCATTCTCATCTCTGCTTACATTCCTCGTGGGTTGTTTCTAGAGTGTTTTCTGACACCAATCAGTTCTATTCTCCAATTGCCTGATATCTGCTGGCCACCCAATAATTCAGTTCAATTTTGTTGCCAACTCTCAAAGTCACTGCAGACCCCACAGGTGAAGGGCACCGCCCACATGACCACTCTGGACACAAGTTGCAAACATCAGGCCTCCAGGTTCTCATACTCGTGTGAAAATTGGTTCCTACCACCCCTTAGTTTCAGTGATTTGCTAAAATGACTCACACAGGACTTGGGAATGTGGTTGCCTTGTCATTGCCAGTTCGTGATAAAGGATATAACTCAGAAAGCCAAAGGGAAGAAATGCACAGAGCAAGGTGAACAGGATAGCATACAGTTTCTGTGCCTTCTCTCAGTACACCCAGTACCTTAGCACATGCACCAACCAGGCTGATCTCTGAACTCTATGGGTTAGGAGTTGTTACAGAGGCCCCACTGTGTAAGCATATGATTAAATTATTGCCTATTAGAGGAGATTGGACTCAGTCTTCAGCACCTCTTTTTTTCCTGGGTTGTGGGGATGGGGCTGAAATCACATGGCTTAGGCTTTCTGGTGACAAGTCCCCACCCTGAAGTTTCCTAATGCCCCTTTCATTATCACACCAAGTTCAGTTTTGCCACTCAAGTTCCTAGAACTTGAGGAGCAATGGAGCTGAACCAAATATGAGGTGCACGGCTCAGCTTGAGCCAGACTCTGGCTGCTGCTCTGTGCCTGAAGTTAGCAAGTCTTTTCCACTGGCAGGAGGTGACCAACTGCTCCAGCCATGTTACCATGCCCTAGTCTCTTACTTCACAGGGGATTGAATCTAGGGCCTTGATGCATGCCAGGCAAGCTGCTTATTGTCACTTCCCCATTAGAATATGGGCTGTAAGAAAGGAGTTGTTTAAGTCTGTTTTTGTCTGTTTATAGTTGGTTTTTGAGAGCCTAGGACAGTGCCTGGATACTACAGATTCAATGAATATGACGAGTGAATTTTTCTCTATCTTGATTCATCAGACTAACATTAACATAATGTAGCATTAATTAACATTAATTTAATGTAGCATAGCTGCTGTTTATGTCTGAACTACTGATAAAAAATCACCTGATTAGCAAATTAATTTGACAGATTGGGTTGCTACAGGGTTAGTCAGTTCGATGCATAGATAGAAAATAAAAGTATTCACACAATGCCAGCCGAAGGCTTGCATCTCCAGGGCCCGTGTGTCACTTGTGTACTCCATCCATTGGGAAATTGGGCTTTAAGGGTAGTGTTTAGTCTACTGAAAAGACCAGTGTTTTTGCGTAGGCCCATTTGAATGGCTCCTAAAATAAGGCCCAGTATGTGTGCTGGGGTGGGGGGGGGCAGCCTACAGATCTAGATGATGTTTCCTCATTGTCAAGCAAAGCCCTCCCCAGTCGGGCCCCAAACTTTCTTTCCAGTCTCTGTTCAGCCACTCCCCCACCCACCCCAATGCCTTTGGGCCTCCACTGTTCCCACCTATCCTAATTCTTACTCATTCTTTGTCCATCAGGTTCAGCACAACCCAGCAGCTGCTTCTCCGCTTTCCCAAGCAGAAGCCTCTCTCCTGACCTCCTGTCTGTTTGGTCCTCAGAATTACACTTGCTTTACTGACCCAGAATTTTAAAGATGCAAATAAGCTCACAGCCTGGATTCAATCTTCTATTTTTATTTGAAAAGAGGGATTGTGCTGGCTACAGGAGCAGCTAGGGGGTGGTCTTGGGCTGTGGGTATATTAGTCCTCTGCTTTTTCCACGACTTGGATAAATTTCTTTTGCTAACAATGAAACTTGATAATTTATTGATGAGTGAGAACTGACTCATCAGAAAGTCTATATGATCTGTAGCAACAACCAGATGGTCCTTATTAAAACATTAATAAAGCAAAAACAGATGGCATTTAATAAAGTAATATATAAACATGCCTAGGAGCTATCAAAAGCACTTTTTCTGGACTCTATTAATGGAAAATGATCAGACAAGACATAAAAGAGGAAATCAGTCTCCAAACTGTAATATAACAAATATTTTACATTCCTAAAGAATCCTTTTTGAATAAAAACATTTTAAACTTGGGCCGGAGGGTTAGCTCAGTGGTTCCGGCGCCTGTCTCGCAAGCGCAAGGTCCTGAGTTCAATCCCCGGAAACCACATATAATGCTGGGTGTGGAGACTCACGCCCACCAGCAATCAACGCTGCCAAATACCACAATGCTGGGCGTGGTGGCTCACGCCTGTCATCCCAGCACTCGGGAGGCAGAGACAAGAGGATTGCTGAGTTCGCGGCGGCTTGCCTGGGCTATATAGTGAGCTCAGGGCCAGCCTGAACTACAAAGTGAGACCCTGTCTCAAAAAAAAAAAAAACATTTTAAACTTATTTTATCTCATTTATTACACTATAATGATTGTG
>PVIC010009649.1:0-45163 GCA_004025085.1 Thryonomys swinderianus
TGAGAATTTGTACCAGTATGTAACACAACTTAATCCTCATTTTTCCCATTCTCCTGCCCACACTACAACCACTCTGCCCCTATATGCATAAGTTTTGCTTTCTCTTTTGACCATTGAATTTTTTCTTTCCCTTCTTCACCTACTCCTACTCCTTTTTCCCTTTGAATATTTTCTGTTTCTCAGTATCTATCATCTATTCTAGAACTCATTTACACCTTCAGTTTCTCATATCAGAGAAGAGAAATGGTATTGACACACCTGTGGCCTATTTATTTCACTTATGAGTACTCCTGAAGGTACGTTCATTTGAGTATAAATGACTCAAACTTATTCTTTATGGCAGAATAATACTCCTTTGAGTTGTTTCCAGTTTTCAGCTATTACAAATAAAAGTCTCTATGAACTTTATTTGCAAGTTCAAATGTGGATAGAGGCTTTTTTAAAAAAATAAAAGTACCAAGAATTAGATGGCTAAATTAAATAGTAAATATTTGTATAACATACGAGGTAACAGTCAAGTGATGTACCATTTTACATTCTAACTAGCATAGTATGAAATCCTAGTTGCTCCTTTTTTCACCATTTGACTTGGTCGATCTTTTTTATTTTAGCCATTGAAGTAAGAGTGTATCTTGTAATATTAATTTTTATTTTCCTAATTGTTAATAGTAAAGGATATCTCTTTATTACTTTATTAACACACCAAACTTTAAAAACAACAGCAAGTCCCCACAAATGTACACCCACACAAACAGGTGCTAAGAATATATTCTACCCAACGCTCTACCTTAATATACAGTGTAAACAACATCAAGAAGCATTTAAATGGAGAGGGGTGGTAAGGTTGGAAGAATATCTTGTTTTATTGTTTTTAAAGAGAACTTTGTGTTGAAACAGTTTTAGATTTAAAGGAAAAATTGTGAAGATAGTACAGAGAGTTTCTTTGTATCCCCCCATCCAGTTTTTCCTATAGTGAACATTTTACAACATTATGGTATACTTATTAAAATTAATTAAACAATAATGATACATTATTACAAACTAAAGTCTAGTCTCAGATAGTAGTGTTTACCTACTATCTTAGTTCAAAAATTCTATCTACAATAGCACATTATATTTTATATTCTTAGACCAGTGTTGGCTATGAAAGTTTCCTAGATTTTGTTATTTTGATGCCCATTATAACATCTTCAGTTTCTTCTTTCATCTTTTTTCTTGTTAGCCCTGAGGACTGACCCCAAGAACTCACACATGTTGTGTAAGTGCTCCACTGAGATGTAGCCCCAGCCCTTTTCATGATACTTTTCAGGTGTATTCATTGGATGTTTTTCAAACTGCTCCTTGATTGGCACTTTCCTGATGTTTTTCTCATAACTAGATTGAGGTCATGTTAGGATGCAGACAATTGAAGCAAAGTTACATATCCATCACATGATCTTCTGAATATATTCTGTTGATATATCTTATCAATATCTATGTTAACCTTGATCATCTGTCTGGTAACATTTGCCAGAATTATAATATGTACTCTTTGGGAGGAAGTCACCATGCATAGCTCTATTTAAAGTCTGTAACCCACCCACTCAATTGAAGGCACAGTATCTCATAAATTATTTGGACTCATGCATGGCAATTTCATCTGTTCTCCCCAGTTTATTTATTACAGTGACTGTATATTAGTATGATTTATGAATATTTATTTTGTACTTTAGGTTACTATTTTATTAATTGTGCTACCCAGGTTGTTCTAGCTTTGATTTAGCTCTATTGCTTTGAGTTCTATTGGGAGGTCCTTATAGAGACCTAAAATAGCAAAAGCAGTTCTATGCAAAAAAGACACAGCAGAGGCTACCATACAATCACCAACTTGAATGACACTACAAAGCCACTATGATAAAAAGAGCATTGTACTGGCAAAGAAACAGACAAAAAGATAAATGGAACAGAGTAGATGATGCAGAAACAACTCCAGTCATACTAAGCCATCTCATCTTTGACAAAGGAGCCAAACACCTTCAGCAGAGGAAAGATCACCTCTTTAATAATGGTGCTGGAAAAACTGGGTTTCAACCTCCCAAAGATTAAAACTAGATGTATATCTTTCACCGTGTAGTAAACTGAACTTCAAGTAGATTAGAGACCTAAATATTGAAACAGAAACACTAAACTTTCTAGAAAACAGGTTAGATAGAACTCTTAGAGACGTTGGCTTAGGGAAAGACTTTATGAACAAAGCATCAGCAGAACAGGAACTAGCAGAAAGAATCAAGAATTGGGATCTCATCTTACAAGAGCTTCTACAGAGCAAGAGAAACCACCAGTAAAGCTAAAAGATAACCTACGATGTGGAAAAAGTTTACCAACTGTTCCTCAGATAAAGGACTACTATCTAAAATATATAAAAATTTTTATAAATCAGATCCTTCACATTTAAAGACTTGATTAAAAAATGGGCATCTGAACTCAACAGACACTTTTCATATTAAGAAGTAAAAGCAGCAAAGAAATATATGAAAAACTGTTCAACATCACTGGTTATTTGAAAGTTGTAGATGAAAACAACCCTTTCACTCCAGAAAGAATGGCTGCTATCACGAAAGCAACCACTAACAAATGCTAGTGAGGGTGTGGGGAGAAAGGAACTCTTTTGCACTGTTGGTGGGAATGTAGACTGGTGCGACCACTGTGGAGATCGGTGGGGAGATTCCTCAGAAGACTAGGATTAGAGGTCCCATTTGACCTTGCTAATTTTCTGCTGAGTGTATTCATTAAAAATTTAAAAGCATCATACCTCAAGGACATACATGCACCCATGTTTACAGCAGCATAGTTAGTAATAGCTAAATCTTGGAGACAGCCTAAATCCCATCAACCAGTAAGTGGGTAAAGAAGATTTTTTAAAAAATAAAATGGAGTATTATTCAGCCATAAGTAAAAATAACAATCAAGATATATCATGTACAGGTACAAATTTGTAATGTTGAATGTGATCATAATGTCTATATAAAATGAACTAATAAACTCAATTAAAAATGATAAATCGGAAACATTTATGCTTAAATGGAGGCACCTGAGGCCATTCTCATAAGTGAAATAAATAAGACACAGATTTGTAAATACCATACTGTTTTTCTACTGTGAGAAACCGAAGGTGTAAATGAGGTCTAGAATGTATGATAGGCACCATGAAATAGAAAAAACAGTAAAAGCGAAAGGGAAAATGGGGGAAAAGAACAAAAAGAAAGTAATTTGATGGTAAAAAAGAAAAAACAGAAACAAAGCTTGTGTGTACTGGGGGACTGAGGATTAAAGGGAGGGCAAGAGAATGGGAGAAACTAAGAATGAAGAGATATGTACTGGTTTATATTTTCAGTAATGAATGTGATCATAATGTTTACCTAAAATGTACCGAGAAACTCAATAAAGGAAAAATTAGGCATTGGTGTTTCATGTCAATAAATGTTTTTTTTCTGTGCCTTGATCAGATAATTTTCCTTTTGTAGCCTATCGATAAATAAATTTAATGATTCACTTTCAACCACTGAACCAGTCCTATTTTTTGAAATAAATCCCTATTAGTTATGGTGTATAATTCTTTTTTTAGAGTGGTCCCTTGGTTCATGAATTTAATTTGTTTTACCATTTTGGGGAGGATGGTCAGACTTGTATTTGTATGGAAAGACGGCCATAGTTGAGTTTGTCACCCGATGTGGTGTTTGAGAGTAGAAGCAAACTTTTATAGAGTGCTTATATTTGAGAATTGAATTGTTTGGGAATAGGAGCATTATGAACTGAGGTATTACTATACATTGTCAGATTTCATTTGATCATACTTCATTAAGGATTTTCACATCTATATTCATGAGAGACATTGGCCTGAAGTTTTCATTTTTGGTAATATCCATCTGTGTTTGATATTAGGGTAATTCTGACTTCGCAGAATGAATTGAGAAGTGCTCCTTATGTTTCTATTTTCTCAAAGAGATTGGTATCATAGCTGTGTCTGATTTTTATGCTTGCTTTATCTCTTCTGTTTTCTTTTTTCCCTCTGGTACACTTTGTAATCGCTCAAAGCTGTGCTTGTTGCATGAGAAAATCCGAAGTCAAATGAATGGCCTGTACCGTGAGAATATCAGTGTGGCCTGAAGTCGGATTCCTTTTGCTCTAGCTATATGTGGTCACTCTTCTAATTCCTCTAGATTAGTTTTTTTTTTGTCTTCCTCTTGATTTGGGGCTTCCCTAAATACTAATCCTCAGAAAGAGTTTGTGCTTTAAAACTCTTTCAGCTGCAGTCTCCCATGATACTGGAGCAGTACTGAAGCAATGAGAAGAGAAAGGAATCATTCAGTCTTTCAAATAAGTGTCTAGCTCTTACTGGACCAGCATGTATGTCAAAGATCCTAACCATGGTTTCTTCTTATAGCTTTTCCTCTTTCCTCTCCTATCTGTAGGTGAGACAGTAGGTAGGTCTGGTGAGGCTTGGAGTCTCAGGGCTTTGAAACCAATATATAAATTATTCTTCTCTAGAGGCTAGGCCCTGTTCATATGGTAGGCTTTGAATATTCACAAAAATTAGTCTTTTCAACTCTTGCCAGAGACACAAAGGGATCTTCAAATGCTCTGAAATTACCATTAAAATGTTTCTGAGAGTTCATGACTCCAGGGGCTTCTGCTTAAACAAGATTTCAGCTCTGACTCAGGATTTGCCTCTTTCTCTAGAGGGGAGGGTAAGAACTGCAAACTCAGTTCTTTCCTAGGTTTAAAAAAACTCATTGCTATTCAGTTTTTAAGCTTTTCTTTGTTATAAGGATGGGATGAGGAATTTCAAGCTCTTCACATGCCATAACTGAAACTAGAGGTACACTGTTAAAGACATATTTACTTCTGTACTGCTGTGTCTTAATGTTTTACTCCTTTTTCTCACCTTCCTTCCACTTCCCCATTGCTCTCTATATAATATTAACTTTGTCTTCATGGGCCTCTGTTAGAATTTTTTTACTTGTGTTTGTATCTAACAGCTTCACAGCTTTTCTTGGTCAAATATATGATTCATCTGAATTTATTTTGATGGTAAAAGTGAGATTCCTTTGTTTGTCCAACTGTCAATCTCCCCTTTCAGAATTACCTCTCTTTCCCCCACTGATAAATATTCTGGATGATTTTGCATACTAAATTAAAAATATATTTTACCTATTTATGAACTCTCAATATGTTCCAGTGGTCTGTTTACTTTTGTGTTAAAAGAATGTTTCTTGATATAAATTTCACAGCTTGGCAAGTTACTTAGAAACATTGTTTATTATAACACATCAATTATCTAAATTATTTAAATATAATTGTGGCTCTTTAATATTTATTTTACTTCTTCAAGAATAGCTATATCTTTTTATTATATTGTATTTTTTAGGAGAATTTTTTTTTTTTTTTTTTTTTTTTTTTTTTTTTTTTTTTTTTTTTTTTTTTTTTTTTTTTTTTTTTGCTTTTTGAGACAGGGTCTCGCTTTGTAGTTCACTATGGTGCCCAGGCAAGCTGCCGCGAACTCAGCAATCCTCCTGTCCCTGCCTCCCGAGTGCTGGGATTACAGGCATGAGCCACCACGCCCGGCATTGTGGTATGCGGTGTTGATTGTTGGTGGGCGTGTCTCCATGCCCAGCATTATATGTGGTTACCGGGGATCGAACTCAGGACCTTGTGCTTGCGAGGCAGGCGCTGGAACCACTGAGCTAACCCTCCGGCCCTTTTAGGAGAATTTTAAAGGTTTCCTTCACAGAGATCCAACAAACTTCTTGTGTTTATTTTTAACAATTTTATGTTTTCATTGTACTTTACCAGTTATTATTTGCACATAGGAAAACAATCTGTCTTGAAAAACTAATTTTGTAACCACATGTTTTATTGAATTATTTCATTACATCTAGTAGTTATAAAGGCTTTTTTTTTGTTTATGGCTATCTGCTCATATGCTCATATCATTTTAAATGATATTTTTACCTTTTTCTTTCTGTTTTTTTTTTTTTTGCCTCACATACTTTACTAATGATACTGGTCAATACTTTTTTAGAGCAATGTTCACTGAATATCACACTTTATTATAAAAAAGTTTTAAAAATCACAATTAATCTCTTGCTAGCCAAGAAAGTCCTTGAGGAACAGACATATATTCCTAATGTCTAATGTGATAAAAGCATAAAATAGGTAATCAATAGATAATATTTGAATGATTTGGTCAGGGAAAGTAGACTCTGCTGAGCTGAGGCTAGTACAGAGATAGTCCATGTGAATTAACCTAGGTAAAATAAGCACTGTAAGAACAATAGAATCTCTTTATGGTTCCCATGAAAATTTAGTGCAGTCTCTAGCTAGAACTAGTGATTCTTTTTTTTATTGAATTCTTTATTTGTACTTTTTTTTTTTTTGAGACAGGTCTCGCTTTGCAGTTCAGGCTGGCCCTGAGCTCACTATGTAGCCCAGACAAACCTCGAACTCAGCAATCCTCCTGTCTCTGCCTCCCAAGTGCAGGGATTACAAGCGTGAGCCACCACGCCCGACTGTACATTTTATATATAGCTCACAATCACACTCAACATTGGGGAATTTTATCAGTACATGACGGAAGTTAATTCTCATTTTTACCCATATCCTTACCCCTCCACGACCCCCCACCCCTTATATACATGCTATTTCTTTTTCTTTCCAAATAATAATTATTCTTTCCCCTCATTACTTTCCCCCACTACATTCCCTTTGAATATTTCCTATTTTAGAAAATCTATCATACATTCTAGAGCTCATTTACATCTACAGGTTCTCATACCAGAGAAAATATATGGTATTTAGATATATGGTATTTACATATCTGTGATCCATTTATTTCACTTATTAGTGTCCTCAAGGTGTATCCATTTGCACATAAATGAATGAAACCTGTCATTCTTTATGGCAGAGTAATACTCCATTTTATTAAAAACACACACACACACACATCTTGTTTATCCAGTCTCCAGCTGATGGACATCTGGGTTGTTTCCAAGATTGGGCTATCACAAACTGAGCTGCTATGAGTACGGGTGTACAAATGTCTTTATAATATGAATCTTTTAATTCCTTTGAGTATATTCCTAGCAGGGGATAGCAGGGTCAAATGGAACCTCTAATTCTAGTTTTCCGAGGAATCTCCACAATGGCTGTACAAGTCTACAATCCCACCAACAGTGGAGAAGGGTTCCTTTCTCCCCACAGCCTCACTAGCATTTATTGCTGGTTCATTTGCAATAGCAGCCGTCCTTTGTGGAGTGAGATGAAATCTCAGTGTTGTTTTCATCTGCATTTCTCAAATGACCAGTGATGTTGAACATTTCTTCACATGCTTCTTGGCTGCTTTTACTTCTGTCTCAGAGAAGTCTCTGTTCATTTCAGATGGCCATTTTTGAATTGGGTTTTTAAACTTGGGGGGAATGATTTAAGTTCTTTATATATTCTAGATAGTAGCCCTTTGTCTGATAAGCAACTAGTAAAATTTTTTTTCCCCTATGTTGTTGATTGGCTTTTAGCAGTGCCAGTGATTCTTGTCTATTACTGGGTCCTAAAAGAACTGTCTTAGGTCAGGTTGGGTAAAGAAACACTTCTGCGAAGGCTCATACTTAAGGCACAATTGTTCTGGAAATAAAGCTTTGAATTATTTAAAAATAATAATAGAGTGCATAGAAATAAATCCTTTGTACTTACAGCCAACTAATTTCCAATAAAACTGATGAAGGAGGTGAGAGGAAGTAAAAAGAATTAAGATGTGTTATATACATGTACCGATTTATCATGACAAGTATAATTATTATGTACTACAAACATGTACCAATAAAAACCAGAAATGTTTAGAAAAGGCGCACTTTGGAGAATGGGTGATTTTTAAAAATTTTTTGTTGGAATATCTTCATGCCAAAGAATGAAATTGGACTCATATATCTGACAGTTATAAAAATAATCTGTAAATGAATTAAAGATGTAAACATAAGACTGGTACTTAAAAAACTATAAGAAGAGGGCCGGAGGGTTAGCTCAGCGGTTCCGGCGCCTGCCTCGCAAGCGCAAGGTCCTGAGTTCGATCCCCGGTGACCACATACAATGCTGGGCGTGGAGACTCGCCCACCAACAATCAATACCGCACACCACAATGCCGGGTGTGGTGGCTCACGCCTGTAATTCCAGCACTCGGGAGGCAGAGACAGGAGGATTGTTGAGTTCGAAGCTTGCCTAGGCTACATAGTGAGCTCAGAGCCAGCCTGAACTACAAAGCGAGACCCTGTCTCAAAAACAAAAACAAAACAAAACAAAACAAAAAACAAAAACTACAAGAAGAAAACTCCCATAAAATACTGCAGAATATTAGAACTGAAAAGGATGTTTTTGGGTAAGATCTCAAAATGACAGGAAATGTAAGCAAAAATAAGTGGTATTACATCAAAATAAAAAGCTCCTGCACAAAAAAAGAAAACAGTGAAGGGAGAACCTACAGAATGGTATAAAATATTTGAAAACTATAAATCTTCCATGGGATTGTACAACGTATAAATATAACTCTAAAAACTAAATAATGACAAATCAAATATTCCAACTAAGAAATAGACAATAGTTCTAAATAGATAGACATCCCTCAAAGTAAGACATATAAATAGTCCCCTTTGATCAATGGACACTAACTTACAGTTATAAGGAGTGAGAATGTCTGTTGCACAGTGCAGTGGTTTTATATAGTTTTGCATCTCAATATCACCAGTCATCAAAGTACTGCAAATAAAAATACCAATGAATTATCACGTCATCTGAGTAAGAACGGCTTTTATCAACAAGACAAATGATAACAAGTGCTGGCAGGGATGTGGAGGAACAGGAAGGCTTGCTCATTGTGGATCTGAATGTAAATTAAGAGAGCTAGTCAGGAAAACAGTATGGAGATTCCTTAAAAATTAAAAACAGAACAGGGGCCGGAGGGTTAGCTCAGTGGTTCCGGCGCCGGCCTCGCAAGCGCAAGGACCTGAGTTCAATCCCCGGTAACCACATATAATGCTGGGCGTGGAGACATGCTCACCAACAATCAACACTGCATACCACAATGCAGGATGTGGTGGCTCATGCCTGTAATCCCAGCACTCAGGAGGCAGAGACAGGAGGATTGCTGAGTTCGCGGCGGCTTGCCTGGGCACCATAGTGAGCTCAGGGCCAGCCTGAACTACAAAGTGAGACCCTGTCTCAAAAAGTAAAAAAAAAAAAAAAAAAAAAAAAAATTAAAAACAGAACATTGTGTGATCCAGTAATACCATTTCTGGGATTCATATCCAAAGGAATGAAATTAATATGCTGAAGAGACATCTGCACTATCATGTTGATTGTGGCTTTCTTCACCATAGTTGAGAAGTGGAAAAATCTCAGTGTCCATCAACTGATGAATGGATAAAGGAAATGTGGTAAATATACACAATGCAATGTTATTTAACTGTATAAAGGATGAAAGCCTGTCATTTGTTAACACATGAATGAAATGGGAAAATGTTATGTTTAGTGAAATAAGCAAGGCATAGAAAGACAGGAACCACATGATCTCCTTTATATGTGGACTCTAAAAAGTTTGATCTTATGGAGTGAAGATGCCCAGAGGCTGAGGAGAAGAGAAGGAAGGAAGGAAGAAATGGGCAAAGGTTGATCAATGGATATTATGTTGCAATTAGAGAGGCGTAAGAAATTCTGGCGTCCTATTATTCAATAGGATGACTGTAGACAGCGACTGTATACTATGCATTTTTAAGAGCCAGAAGAAAGAATTTTGAAGGCTTTTGCCATAAAGAAATGTAAATGTTTGGGGAGATAGATTTATTTCACCTGATTACACAATACATACATATATCAGGATATCACGGGCACCATTAATACAATTCCTGTTTTCATGTGTCAGTCAAAAAATCAATTAGTTAAAAAATACAAGTGGTGTCTACAAAGGAGAAACAACCAAAGAGAAGCAGAAGTGCTTTGTGGATTCCACGTGCTCCTTCTGGAGCACAAGGCCCAGAACATCTTCACAGAAATAGCAAGAACGTCCGGGCTTCTGGGGGAGACTCCAGTGATGGGGGAGCAGAGATAGAAGGCCACAGCTCAGCTTTCCTGTGTATATCAAGCACCAGGAATCTCTGAACAGTGAGGAGGTACAGACAAATGTCAAAGGCAGTCCCGAGAGCTCTCACTGTGGTCCGCTGGAATGTAACTAGGTAACAAAACATGGGCTCTGGGCAGCATGAAAAAGACAGCTGTTAGCTGGAAGGGGACCAGAGTGAGAACAGCAGCGGCCATAAATCTACTGAAGACACCTGTATTCATGGGTTGTGAACAGGGGCCAAGATAGTTTCAGTTTCATGGGCTTTCAAAAATATGGTAGACCTGACGCTAAAGTGTCTTGGCTTGTGGCCTGATGGACAAGTGTCTCTGGATTGACATCACCTCTTGCAACCAAAATATAGTGGCTCAAAAAAAGTGCTCTTCTATTCAACTCCATTCCAGTAAGTCCTTTATCATGCATCTTTATTTCAGAGAAGATTGCTTCTAACTTTTCCATTAGAAAAATGAATAATATGATGGATTTCCTTTTGCCATTGGAGTTAATTGACCATGGGCAATAATAATAAGCACTATATCTAGTAGAAAGAAAAGCAAAGGGATGTTCACAAATTGCTATAGGCAAGCAGAGATTGTGGCTCATTTGAGGAACTTAGGGCTCTGATTAGCTGTGCAATCTCAGTGCCTGGCACCTGATTCCCAAGTGGAGTTTTTACACTGAGTTTTTGATGCATGAAAACCCGTTGAAGTGCAGATGGTACATTTTACATATATATCATGATCACATTCAACATTAAAAATCTGAACCTGGGGCTGGAGATTTAGCTCAGTGGTTCCGGTGCCTGCCTCACAAGCGCAAGGTCCTGAGTTTGATCCCGGGTAACCACGTATAATGTTGGGTGTGGTGACTCATGCCCACCAGCAATCAATACCACATACCACAGTGCCGGGCGTGGTGGCTCACTCCTCTAATCCCAGCGCTCGGGAGGCAGAGGCAGGAGGATTGCTGAGTTTGAGGCTTGCCTGGGCTACATAGTGAGCTCAGGGCCAGCCTGAACTACAAAGCAAGACCCTGTCTCAAAAAAAATCTGAACCTGTACATAACACATCTTCTCATTTTTCCTATTGCCCTGCCCTCTGTACAACATTCATACCCTATATATCAAAGCTTTTGTTTCCTTGTTTTCGTTTTTACTATCAAATTTTTTCATTCCCTTCTTTATTTTCCCCTACCTCCCTTTTCCCTTTGAGTATTTTCTGCCTATTTCATAATATCTATCATACATTCTGGACCTTATTTGCAACTTCAGTTTCTAATACCAGAGAAAAGATATGGTATTTACACATCCGTGCCTTATTTATTTCACCTGACATTGCAGGTATAGAATGTGGACAAGAATATAAACTCAAAGGTCAGTTGGACATTGGCCTTATATATTTCCACAGCAGCCTTTCATTTTTGGACAGTTAGAAGACACTTTGGTTGGATGGATTCACTGTCTTGCTTAGAAACACAGGCCTGATTGGTGACACGTTGGAACCCAGAATTCCATTTCCCAGTTGTGTGCCCTTCACTGGTTTAGATCTCATTCCAGATCCGGATTCTGTCTCTAGTTCTATCTTCTAGCCTCAAAACTATGTAGATCTAGTAGACACCTTTTCCTGACTGCAGGAAAAGAATTCTTTTTTTTTTTTTATCAGAGTTGATGGAGAGAAATAAGGGACTAGATATTTTCCTGTCTAAGGGAATGTGTTAAATAGGTACCAGAGGTCATACTTTCAGTTTTAGAGGTGAGCAATTGAAAGAACTACTTTATATAGATGGGTAAGATATAAAACAACTATTTTTGTGAAAAATTATAATTTTTTAATGCAGAGATTCTCCAGACAGAACTTTCATTTATGTGACATAGGACAGTGTTGCCCAGATAGAACTAAAAATTATGGAAGTTAAGAATGAAAATGCTGACAGATCACAACCCGCAGGACCAAATGGTACCACAATGAGTTCTCACATATTTTTAACTTCAAAAGACCCCAGACGCATGTTTTGTTGCATATTTCATGGAGCCTTGTATCTTTTTAGCAGAGCTAGTATATGTTTGAAACTTTGAAAACATTTTTTTTTTCCTTTGTGGCAAAGGATCAATATTTCAGGCACTGTAGTGACCAGTAGAAAATGTACAGGGCTCACAATGGGAAGGGGAGTCCGCCTGGGGTGTGGCTAAACCGGCTGGCCTGGGCTGATGTTATGGTTAGATAAATGTTCCTCCTTCAGTCAAGAATGACCTATGCTATAAATCACCTTAATCGACACACACTTATTAGGGATTTCCCTTTGGATTGGCTGACATGATACCATTTTAAATTCTTTGCACTTCAGATGAGACTCTACACGGTGAAAAGTTTCTTTCAAATCCCTATTTTTGCTTCCTCGGATTGGTTGAGGGGTCAGATATGAAAGAACAAAGCACTGTCACAGTCATGTGAAAGCAAAGATTTATACTTCAATAGGACCCAGATGTAACTGTCAGTCCAGAAACCTACAATGTCTACCACACAAGCCCAAGGGCATTTGAATATAAATTATACAGATAGAGGAAAAGCATTGGATATATTCAATTATCACCTACCAGTACTCTTCCTCCTACTGCTACTGTAACTTTTAAATTGATTTATAAAATTTTTCAGTCATAAGTTATATCCATCCAAATGGAAATGCTCTGAAATTGTTCTTGCACTATTGTGAAAGAGGCCTCAGTCTCCAAAATAATATAAGTGATTCTAGTAGGAAGACGGGAGTCAAGAAGCGTGTGATTTTAAGTAAAGCTTCTAAGCACTATTTTCCCATTTGTTTTAATATATTCTTAGTACCTGTTGAGAGAATTACTCACATTCAAAGGTTAAAGTGGCTATACTTGCCTCTCAATGACTTAAAGGCTTAGGTTTGAAATAGCGAGTGATCAGGGTGCTGCTGTTGTTTTAGATGAGGAGAATGATATGGTGACAGCAGAGAGAGCCTTTGCCACTGGGGGGAAATTTCCTTGCCAGTGTAGATCAGTATATTCCAGATTTATGTGTGATAAAAATGGAGGCTTGTTAAAAACGTAGATTCAGAAAATTCAGCCCCAGAGATTTTGAGTGTGAAGGTAGAGAGCGGGGGTCATAAAGCTGTGCTGTCCAGAAGTCTCCTGGGTTCTGACCACGAGCTCAGGCCCACACTGGGGAATGCTGGTTAGCCTTTACCTGCTACTTCTACTAGGCCCACGCTGGATGAGAGTGACACATGAAGCACATCCATCCCTTGGTAATAGAGAGATTCTTTTAAAATCACAATATGCAACACATTTGCCTTAAAAGCTGCCAAAACGGGGCCAGAGATTTAATTTAGTGGTTCTGGTGCCTGCCTAGCAAGCACAAGGCCCTGAGTTTGATCCTTGGTACCACGTACAACAATGCTGGGCGTGGTGACTCACACCCACCAGCAATCAGTACCACATACCACAGTGCTGGGCGTGGTGGCTCACGTTTGTAATCCCAGCACTTGGGAGGCAGAGGCAGGAAGATTGCTGAGTTCAAGGCTTCTCTAGGCTACATAATGAGTTCAGATTGGGCAAACTGCAAAAGTGAGATCCTGTCTCAAAAAAAAAAAAGCAGCCAAAATGATACATGAATTACAATTAAAATTTAAATGATATAGCTATAACATGGCAATTTGCATTCCAGTGAGTCTTTTATTTTTATGGAAAATACAGAAAGCCCTAAAATTTAGTAGTGTATGAACAACTTCCTTCTCCATGAAAATGATCAGTCTCCCGAATATAGTTCATTAGTATTCAAATATTTTTCATTCTCGGGTTACTTATGGGCTACAACCCATAAGCTCCTAGTTTATACCTTCAACAATTCAATTACATTAGTCTGCATTAGGCCAGACTCAAAATCAATGCAGTGTTAACAATGCATACAGCACAGTGCTTTTTTTTAAGATTAACTTTTATCTTTATTAGTACATTGCATGTACTCATCATGATCACACTCAATATTGGGAATTTGTACCAATATATGACACGATTTAATTCTTATTTTTTCCTGTTTCCCTACCCACCCCACGACCCCCACCCCCTAAATACACAGTACTTTTTTGATCAGTGATTGGCTGATAGAAACTTAAATGTAGTTTTTACATGAAAGTCAGCAAATATATTCACAAAACACTACTAGATTAATAGTACATTGATTATTCTATTATCCTAGACTCCAAAGATGGCAGATACCTTCTCTTCCATGCTGAGGCAAACATCATTTCCTGAATGTGTCGCTTTTCCCAGATAAACAGTTGCCTCTCAGAATCCTTCTCTAGAAAGTCAGCCACTACCAAACTATCATAATTTTTATGAGAGAGAAGTTGTATTTGCCATACCTGCTCCATCCCAACAAAAAAGCAACTTTCTCTCCCCTGTACCTTACATGTCTTCCAGATTCTATGGTCCATATCATTCACACTGATGTAAAATCTTGGTAGAAGATCCTATGTTACTAAATGAAAGACAGGGTTCCTTGCTCCTAAAAGGAACTGTGTATAAGACCCTATGAGGTTTCTCTGTAAGTCAGAGCATGACTTTTCAAAAATATTTACAAAAAATGCTAATTTTTAAAATTTATACTACCTGTTCATCAGAAAGAAACTTCTGTCCTTTCATTTGCTGCTTCTTTGTAAGAGAGAATCTTTTTTTGTCTGAGTTATACTCTGAATTCCTTTAAGATTGGCCATTCTTTTAAGATTATGATAGATAGTATGTTAATCATTGCTGTTCTCTAATGATTTTGTTGAGAAATTTTATTTTGGTTTTTCATAGAAGAGTATTTTTATATTTTCCTTATTAATATGTACTTGTATTACATTTAAATAAAATTTGAGACAAAACATTTAAAAATGCATTTTTAAAGAAAAAATATAATTAACAATAGGAGTTTCGCTTAGTATCACTTTTTCTCCTTTGAGATTGTGCTAATTTTAGAAATAAAATTAGAAGGAATGTGTTTGAAGCTAACCATACAACAATATCATGAAATAGTAGAGTGTGACAGAAAAGTATATTTATAAATATATATATATTTCTCATAATATTTTCACCTTACTTGTTAGAGAATCCAACAATTTTCTTTTCTTATCTAGAGCCAAATGATCTAAGTTAAAAATATCAATATGGCTATATTCTTTGTACATGCCTTATTAATTCTTTTGTAATGGAACTTTCTCAAGTATGGAATGTGGCAAAATTTATCCTACTAAGGCACTGAATTTTTATGATAATCAAAATACAATATTTCCATGTAACTTGCTACGATGCGTAGAGTAATATTATTATATCTACATCATTTGAAAAAGAATCCTCTATTAGAGTAGTTGAGAGTGTCTTTTGATATTTGATTTTACGTTAGTAGTAACATCTCCAGGGAATCAAAGCTATCTTCACTGAAACAATTTTCTCCAAAAATTGATTTTGAGCCAAGGAAACTTGGGGCTTATTGAATTATGCTGCTCTATTGGGCGAGTGATTACCAAGTGCTACTTCCTTCCACTCACCAATGAAGTTACCAACTGGGTTTGAAGTCTCCTTTCCATCTTCAGTTACAGGGTGATAGCATTATTTTCATGAGGTTCCCTTTCTACGCTGCCTTGCTCTGTTGCATAATGTTTCCTAACTGAGATATACTCTTTCTATTGGAACAGTTTTTCTGGACATGTTGATGATACAGTGTTGACTGCGGGTTGATAGTATAATTCTATAAGTACCTATCTCTCTCATGGGGAGAAAGTTTTAATCACCCTATCTGAAGATGTTAACAGTGAGTCGCTGATAAATCTACACAAATTTGAATACACTTTGGAAAATGAATTCTTTTACAAAACCAATCCTTTAAACTTACCCTTTGGTTTATTCTTTTAGTCCTGAGAGGGGAAATAGTTGTCACTCATAGTATCTATATCCTCAATGGTAACCCACAAACTAGCAAAGAAGAGGGGGGCAGAACGGTGGGTGGGGATATGTAAGGGCAATCAGTTTCCTGTTAAAGGGACCATAGAATTTTCCTGTGAAATATTAACCACACACAACACCGTTTAGTCTGATAAAGGTCATTCCTGTGAATGTTTAACTTTCACCAAGTTTACTTAACTGATAATGAATAACTTTCATACGTGAAATATAGGCTATTGTTAGCTAGACTTGAACAAATCTTCTGAATTAACATTCAACAATGATCTATGTAATTTACACTATAATATACATTAAAATGTGAGCGACCATCTGGATTTAAAATATCATAGGCTTGGAAAGAATATTGATATGCCATCTAACTCTGTTCAGCTCTCTGTTGTAAATCTTTCACTTGCTAGGTGTGGAAGGGCATTCAGTGAAATGCAATATAACTTTTCCTCTTATGTATTCTACTGGCAGAAATGAATGTCTTCATATGACTACAGGGCGGTGTTAGCTGACAGACATTGAGCCTTTCTTTTTTCAAAAAACATTTTTATCTTTTGGGTATATTCCTAGCAGGGGGATAGCAGGGTCAAATTGGACCCCTAGTCCTAGTTTTCTGAGAAATCTCCACACGGATCTCCACAATGGTTGCACAAGTCTGCAATCCCACCAACAGTGGAGAAGGGTTCCTTTCTCCCCACAGCCACGCCAGCATTTATTGTTGGTTGATTTTGTGATAGTGGCCATTCTTTGTGGAGTGAGATGAAATCTCAGTGTTGTTTTCATTTGCATCTCTCAAATGACCAGTGATGTAGAACATTTCATATGCTTCTTGTCTGCTTTGACTTCTGCCTCTGAGAAGTGTCTGTTCATTTCAGATGCCCATGTTTGAGTTGGGTCTTTAAACTTGGGGAGGCTGATCTGTTTGAGTTCTTTATATATTGTAGATAATAGCCCTTTGTCTGATACACAGCTAGTAAAGATTTTTTCCCATGTTGTTGGCTGTCTTTTAGCAGTGCCAGTGACTTCTTTTGCTGTGCAGAAGCTTTTCAGTAGGATGAGATCCCATTTGTTGATTCTTTCTGCTAGTTCTTGTGCTAGAGAGGTTTTATTCATAAAGTCTCTGCCTAAGCCAATGTCTCCAAGAGTTTTACCTAGCCTGTGATAGCTCATTCTTGGAAACAACCCAAATGCCCATCAACTGGAGAATGGATAAAGAAGATGTGTTTTTTCTTTTTCATAAAATGGAGTATTCTGCCATAAAGAACAAGATTGACCCATTTATGTGCAAATGGAGACACCTGGAGGATATACTAATAAGTGAACTAAATAGATCACAGATAGGTAAATACCAGATCTTCTCTTTGACATGAAGCCCTGTAGATGCAAATGAGCTCTAGAAAGTATGACAGCTTTTATAGAGTGGGAAATTTCCATGGGAAATTTGGTGTGGGAATGTAATGAGGGGAAGGAATAAATATGATCCAGAAAGAAAATAAAAGAGTATGTATAGAGGGGGTGGGGAGGTATGGATGGGTAGGGATATGGGTAAAAATGAGAATTAACTTGTGTCATATACTGGTACAAATTCCCCAATGTTATATGTGATTGTGAGATGTATATAAATTGTACCAATAAAGAATTCAATTTAAAAAAAAACATTTTTGTCAGTACAAGCTTGCAGTACTCCATGATTATTAATTGTGGGGACCTGATACATGTACATAACACATCTTAAGTCCTCTTTTTCATTCCTCTCCTCTCCCTTCTGCTTCCCTCCATCTCTTGGCCCCTGTCCCATGTGCATAAGATCTATCTCCCTGTTTCCTATTTATTTATCCTTTATTTTGCTTTTATTTACACCTTGGATTTCTAATATGTGGTATTTAAGTTTGTGTGTTTGATTTATTTTACTAAACCTTATGGCCTTGAGGTGCATTCATTTTTCCTATGAATAACTAAAGAGGATCCTTCTTTCAAGTTCATAGCGCAGGAAGAGTGATGTGTTCAGCAGGCAAAGACCTAAAAGAGAAAGAAACAGTTGGAGTGATTGAGAAAGCAGGTAGGGACGAGGTGACAGAAGCGCTGGACAGCCTGGGAGCATCAGAGAGCCAGACAACACCTATTGGTGAAGATAAGGCTTCAGTGAGCAGGTTTGTAGGTCAGTTGCTTCCGGTCATTTCTGGTGGAGTAAAAGTCCTGATTATCTTCTACGATGTGGTAATGGTTGAGGCAGGTGGATGTCTCTTTGAGATGTTCCTATAGGCTTTAATCTAGTGCTTTTTCAAAGGCCTTTATGGTATGAATACAGGCTTATCTCCTGAGACTATCTTCAAAGGACTTACATTTTAATCAAGCACAGTTTCCTGTTCTTAGTGGACCACATTGATGAATTCATACGTAAGAGGTGGAGCAAGATAAGTGAGAAAGGGAATCTGAGGGCAGAATATGACGCAGTGCCCTTGATGTGCTTAAAAGGTAAGATTCTAATCATGAAAGTATTAGGAAAACATTGATGGACTTGGACTTTAATCAGGGAAATGACATAATGGATTTGCATTTGAAACAGCTGTCTGAGTACAATGGCAGTATCTTCCGGGTTTTAAACACCAGAGTTCTGGTGTCCAACTGTCTGGGTTTGGATTTTTTCACTTGGCTTATTAGTTCTGACCTTATTAATATATTTAAGCCTCTGTGATCTCATCTGTAGAATGGGGATAAAAACTGATGACTGTATTATAAATTCATTATGAGGGTCAGCTGACCTAATGCATGCGCTCTTCTTAGTCTAGTGCTGGCACAGGAAGAGAGAAAGTTCAGCACGTTGGTTGTTATTATTCTTATTATCTCTCTAGGGTAATGTAAAAGTGGATGACTCTGCAGCCAACTCTAAGGAGTTGATCTGAAAGCTGAGAAAACCAGATACAAATCCAGTCACAGGAACTATCGGGACAGGCAGTGATCCATTACATTAAATCAGTGGCAAAGGATGGAGTAGGACGAGCAAAGGTAGCACCATGATGGTCGTGAAGTCAAGCGAATTTGGTTTCCAGGTGCGTGTCAAGTTGGAGAAGAGGGAAATTTGTGGATGTTTCTGAGGTTTCTAGCTGCGGTCATCTGGGGTCCTCGGCTCCGTGTACTAGATGTAGAATGTCCAGCAGTCCTCGCTCGTGCCCCACTCCTAACCACTGTGTGTAGACGTGGACTGAAGTCCCCTCCCAGGGTCCAGGGCTCTCTCTGGTCACAGGTCAGAGTTGCGGGAGGGGCTGGGGGCTGACGGCCTGGCCGTAGCCTCCCCCGGAGTTGGTCCAGCGGGCTCGGCACCTCTGCACTGCAGGTGGGATTACTCCGAGGTTCGTGTCTTCTGCGGCAGGTCCCCAGCGGGACTGAGCTCCAGTTTCCCCGAGTAACACGTTTGAGAACAGCCTTTCCGACTGCTTTCCTTTCTGGGTCTCATTGCTCCAGTTCCGTAATAATTTCTTCCAGATAACTATTTCCTGGTCTCAGAACTCGTCCCTGCAGGAAACGGACCAAGGGAGGAGGGAAAACAAAAGGGTCAGAAAGAACAGGAAAATAACTTGCTTTAGACATTTGGAGGGAGAGAGATCCTTTGAAACATATAAGGAGAGATGGTCTGGAATGTATTGGAAGAAAAATGCAGTAGTGTGAAATAAGAATTTATAAATAGTTGGGCTTTAGTATTCTAGATTGGTGAGTAAATTGCAAAATGGGATGGGGGGTCACAGTGATGTCTAAGATGTCTTCTGAAGAGTAGCCTATAATGCAAAAGTTTGAAAAGTTAATGAAAAGCAATTGAAATGCCTTAGAAGAGAAAGGCTTTTAGAAAGCAGAATAGAACAAAAAAGTAACGTTATAAAAACTATAAATCAACATTTTTCAAGAAGAGCTGGGTGTGGTGGCGCCCACCTGTAATCCCAGAACTGGGGAGGCTGAAGCAGGAAGATTGCTGAGAATTTAAAGCCAACCTGAACTACATAGTGAGATTCTGTCTCAAAAAAAAAAAAAAAGTTGTTTTTTAAAAATTAAAGTATAAATCCTTTGAGGGGAAACTTTTACAGTTTTATAATGATCAAGTTTTCTCATACATAATACATTTTTTAATTTGAATCTTTATTGGTACATTGTGTGTGTGTGTGTGTGTGTGTGTGTGTTTGTCACACTCAATATTGAGAATTTTTTTTTTTTTGAGACAGGATCTCGCTTTGTAGTTCAGGCTGGTCCTGAGCTCATTGTGTAGCCTAGACAAGCCTGGAACTCAGCAATCCTCCTGCCTCTGCCTCCCGAGTGCTGGGATGACAGGCCTGAGCCACCACGCCCGGCACTGTGGTACGTGGTATTGATTGCTGGTGGGCGTGAGTCATCACGCCCAGCATTGTGGTTACCGGGATCAAACTCAGGACCTTGTGCTTGCGAGGCAGGCGCCGGAACCACTGAGCTAAATCTCCAGCCCAAATATTAAGAATTTATACCAGTATATAACACAAGTTAATTCTCATTTTTACCCATATCCTTACCCCCCACAACCACCCCACCCCTTATATACATGCTATTTCTTTTTCTTTCCAAATCACATTTATTCTTTCCCCTCATTGCGTTCCCCCACCACATTCCCTTTGAATATTTCCTATTTTACAAAATTATCATACATTCTAGGACTCATTCACATCTACAGGTTCTCATACCAGAGAAAAGATACAGTATTTACATATCTGTGATCTATTTATTTCACTTATTAGTGTGTCCTTCAGGTGTATCCATTTGCACATAAATGAATGAAACTTGTTCTTTATGGCAAAGAAATAATCCATTTTACAAAAAACCCCCATATCTTCTTTAGTTTCCAGTTGATGGGCATCTGGGTTGTTTCCAAGACTGGGCTATCACTAAGTGAGCTGCTATGAACATGGGTGTACATATGTCTTTACAATATGATTCTTTTAATTCTTTTGGATATTTTCCTAGCAGGGGAATAGCAGGGTCAAATGGGACCTCTTATTAACATCACATTTTTTCTTTCCCCTTGCTACTTACCCCAACCCTTTTACCTTTGACTATTTTCTATTTCACAATACCTATTCTACATTCTAGAATTCATTTACATCTTCAGTTTTTCACATCAGAGAAAATATATGATATTTACACAGCTATGACCTATTTATTTTACTTATGAGTATATCCTGAAGTTACATCCATTTGAGTATAAATGACTCAAACTTATCATTCTTTATGGCAGAGTAATACTCAATTTCATAGAAAAACCACTTCTTCTTTATCCAGTCTGGATAGTAATTTAATGAATATCACTTCTCAGGTCCCACCATGAAGACACAGATACTGAGGTCTTGAAATTAAAGAGGCAAAGATTAATTTAAGGAGTCATATTTTGTGTTTTCTCATTGGTTAGTTCTCTGTTTACTATGAAATGGTTTCATACTGATATTCATAATGATACATGTCCTGCCAGGTTTCCTTCACAAGAAGTGACTGCTCCATGTGCAGTGATTCCCAGTACAAATATCAGTTACTTTTGGAGTGAAGGGAAGGAAAAAGACTGGTATCCTGAAGGGGAGGGAAGGAGAAAGCTTACTACAGTGTATAGCTTCCATCTTTATCTATTTTCTTTTGCCATTATTGATTCTCTAAAACTCTCCATTTGTGTTTTATTACTGCTTAAATTAGAATGGGAAGTTGTAACACAATATGATATCCTCATGTCACAATTACTTTCTGATTGTATTGTCTTGATGTCATTTTCATTTTTTTCTTCTTCTCTGTAGTCTAAGATAGTGCACAGAACCCAAACCTTTTCATTCTTCAACACTGTGATATATTCCCAATCTAGAGTCACGTAAGAATTTATTTATTATAGGTACACTTAGATTCAGGGAAATTACAACGGGAGAGGGCAAGCATTTATCTTTGGTTTTAAGGGCTTTCTTGATTTTCTTTGTCCTCTTATAAATTATATCTGGTTTTGCAAGATTGTTCAGAGAAATCGTTTCAACTTTTCAAGAAGGAAGAGAAAGTGCATCTTGTTGGAAATATAAGACATGAACTTCGTAATCTGCAATTAGATCAGCCAATTTTATAAATTCTGGAAAGTAGTTTTAAATATATCTGCAATTTAAAGAATAATTTCTGATCAACTTTATATATTTTCCTTTGTTGCTCAGCACTCCTATGATTGTACTCAATGCCCTGTTGCCTTCAGAAAAATCTTTTTCTACACTGTCTACTATTGTACTAAGTCAATTACCTAGTTGTCTTTGCTCATTTATGTAAAACCATTAAACCAGTGTCCTGTCCTGTGCAGATACAATAAGCAATCACTGACAGTTTTCCACTTAATTACATGCTTCACTGGGTGCTTCCTGATTGAAAATATTCTCTCATAATTTCCTTTGTTTTATGTTCACGATCTCGCCTCTGTAACATAAGGAATGATAAAGACAGATCTGATCCAACAAGGTGGTTTCTCTGGTTGGTCGCAGTACCTGTCCTTTCAGTGAAAGGAACACTCTTGACCTTTGCTGTCAGACCAGCATGTTGGATTTGAGTTCTCCCCTGTAGCTCACTGAATCGTTCATTTTCTAAGAAAGATTACTCAACCCTTGAGTCACAACTTCTCTAGAAGGTGTTCTTTAGAGGCCAAACATTTGCTTTCATTGGCCTTTTCTGTGTTTGGGGAAAGCAATGTAGCTGTGATATTTCTTGTGAGTTTTATTTTTTTCTGACCTCCTGGTTCTTGGACCAGTAATTAGTGAGCTTCGACACCTCCCAGATATGTCAGGAAGCTCTCAAAGAGTTTCTGGGAAAAAAGAAATCTTTTTTGCTCAACCAATATTATGATTTACCAGATTCAGAAAAAAATGTTGAAATATAGTTGAACTGAGACATGCTTGAGATAAAGGTTTTATTTAAATTCTTTTCCTTCTCTGACCAGATCCTTAACCCATGACATTTTTAGCTTGTAGTCTTGTTATCATCATAACATGACAAAAGCAGACAGCCAGGATGACCTCATGGGAAAAAAAAAGCTATCTTGGGTTCAGTATTCATTCTTCCTCCCTCATTTTATTTTTCTAGCAGAGCTTGACAGAATATCAGTTAGATTTGTTTATTTTGCTTACAGTGTTGGGTTTGTTAAAATAAATTACTTTAAGAAGACAATTTAAGGCTCATTTATTACTAGCTGATTTATGAATCATCATGTACATAGTATCTTGGACATAAAATATTAGAACCAAGAGGAACCACATAGAACTATCTCATTTCTTATTTTCATACAAAGAAGACAAGGCACAGAGGTGAAGTGACTTCTCTTGATGTTGACTCTTTCTATTAGACTGTAATCAAAACACAGCCTTTGAGAATTTTAATTCAGTCTTCTCCTACCTGGCTTTTGAGATCCTTTTATGACACTAAGTTTTGGAAGGATAGGTAAAATCATAAAGGTGCTAGTAAAGAAAATTCAGCATAAGAGGCCAAAAGGGCCTGGGGAAGGAAGACTGAGACTATTCAGTGTCCCTGATTCCATTTTGGATATTGCCACAAATAATTTAAGTTCGAAAGCATTTGGTTGTCTTTTAAAGACTGAACCAGGACTGGGGATGTAGCTCAGTGAAGCAACACCAAATGTGAGGCCCTGAGTTCAATTCCCCTTTTGTACCTCTAAAACAGAAAATTGATCTGTGTTCTAATCCAATTTCTCAAGCCTCAGGTGGTCTGGAGAATGTGGAGAGTGTCCTGGTGCCCTCAGGGTAGGAGCTGTTAGGGTTAGTCACAGAGTCTGTTCATAAAGGTGAATCTAAACTCGTCCCTAAAGACCAGGCACAATTTGAATAGGTTAAGAAGACCTTGCAAGGTGAAGGTGCTCATTAAAACTGCACATTAGGAAAGGAGCTTTTGCTGTTATATGGGATAGTCTTGGAGATAGGTGGGAGATGAGCCTGGCACGGTGCAGTGGGTCTTCACTGGTTGGCTCCCATCGTGAGCAGGACCGATTTCATAGTAGGTTCCTCAGTGGAGGGACGGTTTTAACAACAAGGCACGGCAGAAAATTCAGTGTCATGTCCTCAGTGGATTAGAACCAGTGGGACCAGTGTGGAAGAGATGGTAGAATACCCGGGATGGGAAGCAATAATCTGGCCACCTATAAAGACAATGAATGAATCTGAAGAAAGAAATGAAGAAGAGGCATGGAGTATACTGAGATAGATTTAATGTAGGGAAACACGGAAGCGTACCTTTCACATTTCAACTTAGAGAGAAGGAAGAGTGTGGTCATATTTCATTGGGCTGGGAACACGTCAGTATGAGGATGATTATACTCTTTCTCTGTTCCAAGCCCATATTATAGACACACTCATAAGCCACTACCCTTACGTGGTAACATGAACCTGGGTATCTGGGAAAATGGTACTATTAAACACAAATGTAAGCACCTTAATAGAGTAGAAATAGAATTTAAAAATTTGGTGTTCATGGCCATAGCAGAAGTGTCATGTAGAAATCCCTTAACTGTTGTTGGAGGCATCTGATCTCAAATGATGTCAGCACTAATGATAAAGAGTTATGATCAAATGGGTAAAGTTTGGAGTTGAAGTTCTGAGGTTGAAGAAATCTCTCAGATGGGAGAATTAGGGAAGCAAAGTTGGAAAGAGGGGTTGAATAGGAACTGGCAGCTTTCACAGAAGTGCTGTCTGTCCAAAAACAGAAACTCTATATAAGGGCATCATTTACTGTTGAGTTTGGGAACTTCTGTTTGCCCAGCAATTTTGAGCTGTTATCTAATATTTTCATTTTCCTTTCTTTGGTCAAAAAGCAAAGAATAGCATCTCAGTGAGGTGAAGAGAAGGAAGACAAAGGCCAAGAAGCATAAATCTTTATCATCCTCTATAAGGCACATTAAATTTGAGGCCTCCATGCTCACGGAGGATTTGGGGACTATTAGGAAGATGCCAAAAGAACAGAGCTACACAACACCTAAGACAAAGTTGTAAATGAAACCTCTGGAGCCAAAGCAATGTAGGGTTGAGCATGAGAGATGGAATTTTTATTACTATTTTTTATTAATATTATACAAGAGAGTGAGGCCAATAGAGAACTTGAGAGAGTAGATTCTGGAAAAATGTGACTGGAATGTCAGAGAGATCAAATTATCTTTTCATTACTTCATTTTAAAAAAGACGAACATTTCAGAGACTGAAATATGTTCTGTTTTTCTGGGGACTCATATTGTTAAAAGCCTATTAGAGCTTCTTTCTTGATATTAATGTACTTGCTGGGGCTGGTGAATCATGGCTGAGGACCTCGCAGCACAAATCAAAAAGCATTTAATGAAGATCAGAGCTGAGTTTTGTGCGAGGAGGGAAAGGCAATTGCCTTGAGCCTGAAGCGTGTCTCGCACAGCCCTCAGCTCCTGATTCACCTGCAGCTCAGAGTTTGCCTGTGTCTGTGGGGAGACGGGGCCGGAGCAGGTGAGGGCTGATGGGAACAAACAGGGATTCGATGATGCAGCTCCTGTCTGCAAGTCCTGATTCAGAAAGTCAGTCTTTCCTAACCAAGTGATGAGACCCTATTTCTGTTTGGAACACTCTGCCTTACTGTAGCAAGGCAGAGATTGGATTATTATAAATATTGGTGGGAGGCAAACAAGTAATGCCAGGTGGAAAACTAGGACGGAGGCCATGAGGAATAAAAGGAGGCAGACTTGGAGCTGTCCTGAGTACCAGCCTTGGGGTCAAGTGACAGGAACGACTCCTGTCCTGTTCTTGGGTTTGTGGGCTGCTCACTGAGAACGGACCACTAGAGAGAGTTGGGCTCAGGACATTTTGTAGAAAGTAGAAAATTGTGACTAAATACATATAACAGAAATTTCCACCTCACCCATTTCTAAGTGTTTAAATGTAACACTCTTAGTGCATTCATGTTGCTTTGCAATCAATTTCCACAACTACTTTCATCTTGCAAAACTAAAAGTCTGCACGTATTAAAAAGACTCTTCATGCAGTTCCCTCTCCCATGCTCATGCCTGGCAGCTGCATTTGACTATCTCCCTGAACTTGACTACTCTAGGTAGTTCATAAGAGTGTAATCATACAATATTTTTTTTGCGGTTCACTTATTTCACTAACATGGTATCTTGAATGTTCATCCATATCGTAGCCTCTGTCAAAATTTCTGTCCTTTTCAAGGCTCAACAATATCACATGATTTTTTTTACCCTTTCATTTCCTGACTAACAGTGGACTTTCTTCCACATTTTGGGTACTGTTATTAACAGTGGTATGAACATGTGTAGAGAAGATATCTTTGAATGTTACTTTCAATTCCTAGAAGTAGCACAGTTGAATCACATAGCAATTCTATTTTTCAATTTTTGGAGGAACTTTCACGTTGTTTTCCATGATACCTGATGCATCATTTTACATTTCCATCAACAAGACATGTGGTTCCAGT
Organism: Thryonomys swinderianus; assembly: GCA_004025085.1. Lineage (NCBI taxonomy): Eukaryota > Metazoa > Chordata > Mammalia > Rodentia > Thryonomyidae > Thryonomys > Thryonomys swinderianus. The sequence goes on from PVIC010009649.1 coordinate 26,571, forward strand.
TTCTTCTCATCTTCATTCTTAACATTTGTGTTTTTTTCTGGCTTTCTTTTTTCCCCTTTTATTTTAGCTACTAGTCATTATTATAAGTGGAGACAGATGCAATATATCACTGTGGTTCTTCAGTGTGTTTTGAGATGTGGGATTTGAGGTCTCACAAAAGGAGCAGGCAGGAAAGTCAATTATTTTTATCCTGCGCGAAGGAAATTTGAATAATAAGGGAGAAGGCAAAAGAACCATAGTGTAGACTTTGAATTTCTCTGTCCTGTCCTCAAAAATTGATGAACAGATAAATGAATGAACAAACAAAAAACCATGATTACCAACACCAACTCATACTATGGAAGTCTCCACAAAAGGAGGAATTGGTAACTTCATGAACTCCAAGATACACACAACAAACAAATGCATGAGTAATCATCCGTCTAAGCCGCTGCATGAGAGAGAGTGGGGAGAGCCAAAGGCTGGAAACCCACAAGTTCCCCTTTGGCGAGGACGCTCCACAGCCTTCTCTGAGACATGCAGCAGAAACCAGGCTGGAGCTTTGCAATGGCTGACGCCCCAGCAGGGGGAGAGGGCCGCGAGAGGCAGGCTGGGGGTGTGGAGTGCTGGGCCTTCTGGACTCTCATAATTAACCAGCGATGGTGGCTTGCTGGACAAGGTCTGCCAATAAGGGCCAACTGAGGAAAGCAGAACAGACTGAACAGCCCAGCCATTCTAGGGGAAGAGGAAAGAAAAGTCTATGTGATGGTAACAAAAAAGGGAAACAAAACTTATGTATTTGGGGGGTAGGGGGTTGTGGGGTGGGTGGGGGAACGGGAAAAAATAAGAATTAAATTGTGTCATATATTGGAACAAGTCCCCAATATCAAGTGTGATCATGATATGATGTGTATGTACAATGTACCATAAAGATAAAAATTAAAAAATAAAGAAGATTCTGGAGCCCAGGAATAGGGTGATCTTTTGAAATAGGAGAGGGAAAGAAGCAGACCATTCTCTAAGAACTTTTAGAAAGGAACAGCGCCCTGACAACATTTTAGTTTTAGCTAGATTTCTTAACTACAGAACTGTGGACATACTGCATTTATGTTGTTTTAAGTCATTTAATTTGTGAATTCAACAGAAAAGCTATAGAAAACTGATAGTTATTTTTAGATATGAATTTCTTCTTCACAGGGTTTTGTGTTAGATATTGAATTGGTATTCAGAATCTTCAGGTACTGCAGGGGATATCAAAATATTTAGTGCGTATGCTCTACATGATCATATTATTTTATATAACAACATATATATATATATATCATATATATATATGATAAGACTTTACCAAACAATCCTCATTTAGAATACAATTATATATTCTACTCTGTTCTACTTTATTAAAAATCAACTCATTTCATGGCCCATTAAATAAATTGATTTATGACCCCTAAAGTAACTTGCAATATGGAATTTGAAAAATGCTCCTGTAATATGCTTTCTTGACAGGTAAACTACACTATAATGCTAAAATTTTCATTTCCTGCACTCCTTTGATCTAATAGTTAGCTATGATTGGATTTGGCCTATCAAATATACTTGCCTGAAATTAGAGATCACATCTTCTGATCCTTATTCCTGGAAAATATAGTGATGGAGATGCTGGTTTTTTTTTTTTTTAGTTGAATTCTTGCACAAGCACTAGATTTGTAGCTGTTGAGTGGTAGGGCTTGGAGCACAGCTAAGACCGAGTTCCTAAAGTCAAATTTCTAATGACAGCTTCCTAATTGCCCCACTTCCTGTCTATGTTAAGGAAAGCAAATGCCTGGAAGGGCAGTCCTGAAGCGACTCTAGGAGAATTCTTAGTCAAAGCCCTACCAGGAGCCTGCTTGCTAGTGCTACCCAGGATACTGGGTGTACCTAGGCCTATTTTCAAAACTCCTTTCTTCCAAAAGTGAGTCTATCTTCTGCAAATCAACCCTGACTGGACAGTAACCCTGTAAGTATAACTGAGTGAGAAGATCAGAGGAAATAATGAGTAACATACAAAGGACCTATAAAACGGAGGAAAATATTTGCAAACTATGTATCTGATGAAAGTTAAAATCCAGAATATAAAAGGAACTCATAGTTACAAACAAATACAACAGAAGAAAACTAAATTTTAGAGATAGGCAGAGAACCAAGGCATGTAAAAGGTTAAAAGGTATATGAGAAGGTGCCAATAACACTAAGCATTACTGTTGCCACCTCGGCCCTTATTATCAAGAAATCAGTAATGCATTTTAGGGAGAATGTTAAGGGAATCCTTTTAATGTTTGTGTACAACTGTATAAATTATTGGTGGTGTAGTCACAGAAATAGTATGGACACCTCAAAAAATTAGAAGAGAATTACTATATAATCAAGAAATTATACTTATGGGTATATACCCAAAAGAACCCAAATCTATACTGAAGAGATCTCTTCACTCCCATGTTCATCATTAGATGATACATGGATGAAGAAAATTTCCATTGGCAGTTTCCTAATTACCGTCTACATGCTGGGCATAATATAGAACCCTCAAAAGTAAGGAAAGTCTGTTATTTGCAAAGCATGAATGGATGTGAAGACCATCATGCTAATGAAACAGCTGGTCATAGAGAAATACTACCTGATCTTGATATGTAGAATTAAAAGTTTGGACTCATAAGAACAAAGACTATAAATAATGATTTCCAGAGTCCAGAGGGTGGTGCAAAGGGGCAGATGTTGGTCAAAGACTACCAATTTACATTTATATCATGAATAAGTTCTAGAGACTTAATGTGTAGCTTGGTGACTACGGTTATTCATGTATAACTAAGAGTCAATGAAAGATCTTAAGTAGTATCATCACTAACAAGTTAAAATAAGAACTACGTGAAGTGATGACTATGTTAATTACTTGGACTAGAAATCACTTCACAAAGTGTACAAATATCAAAAAGATCAACTTGCAATACCCGAGATCTACACAATATGTATTGTCATATGTAATTCCAACATGTAATTCCATAAAGCTGAAAAATTGTATCTACAAATTGTACATGGGATTGGGCCTAATTGTGAGTCGCAGTCATTCTCAGAAGTCAGAGTCCTACCCTTCTGAACCTCTCTAAGTGACCATAGAGTTTATGGAGGTAACATGGCGGTCTTACTAGTCTTCACCTTTATGGTGATTACCTAACACAGCGGGTATCAAAAAAGTGGATGCTGTGTATGATATATTTGCTTTACACTTGATCTTAGCCAAAAGGCCGAGAAGCAATGATACATTTGTTTTAATATGTGGGACACAGATGATCAAATTGGGAGTGATTTCCTTTGTAAACAGCAGCCTTTGGAAACTCTGAAAAGCAAATATTTTTTAAAGAGCAGGTGTCCCGAAGGGTAAGAATAATGCATTCATATACTCACAGTGGGGAAAGTCTGGAAAATGTTTACTAACTGGCATGAAGCAGGCACTGCATGATTGGAACACAGAGAATGAATGGTGGCCGCGACTGGCAGCTCTGGGCTGGGCCTCAGGTCATTTTTTAAAAATTAATAAGTGTAGTCTGCTTGCTCAGAAAGAATTGCCTGTAGAGTACAAAATAATAAAATACATGAAAACATTAAAAGCTAACACACTGGGACTAAAAGGGAGAAGTGGAAGGATGAGATGAGGCGAAAGGAAGAGTCAGATAGACCAGTTCAGGTTTTAGATGCCCATTAAGGGACAAAAGGAAAAGCAGGTGTCTCCACCGTAAGCCACCAGAGGGCACTAAACCTATGGCAGTTAACTGCTCTTTCTTGGGGCATTTACCATTAACCAAAATGGACAACTGTTCCTAAGCCATGCATGTGTGGATTAAGTAAATATTATCTTCAATCTTTAGGAAAATTCAAGGCATTTTTTACTTTCGAAAACAGAATTTCTCTTATTTTCCTTTTCTAGGAGGCGGAAGGAGGAATAAATGAGAACTTGCCCCTTTGAACGGAAGGAACATATTTGAGTTCAGCCTCATTGGAGCAGATTGGATTCAAGTCCCAGTGAGCGTTTAACACATCATGCAATTTACTGACAAAGTAAGATCACTTTTCCAGCTTTAGTCTCTTAATTAGCTCTAATAATCACCAGGCTGACCTCTTCCCGCCTTTAAATCGCTGCCTCTGAAGAACACTTAAAGAGGTTATGTATGAAGAACGGTGCTTGGCATGTAGTAGATGCCAAGAGAGCAGTTGCTACTCTGTGATCCAAAAGCAACTATTGGAGATAACTTCCCATTCTCATCTTAATCCCCACACTCCGGGCCCCGCAGAGAGAGAGAGACCTACAACCGCAGCAAAATCTTTGAAGATCTTTTTCTTTTCCTTTTTTTTTAACACACATCATTGTCCTATTTATTTCACTTATGAGTATGGCCTCGGTGTGCATTCATTAAAGTACAAGTGTCTCTAATTTATCATCTTTTTAAAATTGGCTTTATTGGTACATATGACATACACATCACGATCACATCGGACATTGAGAATTTGCACCACTACATGACACGACTCAATTCTCACTTTTTCCATTCTCCTGCCCACCCTACAACCCTCACTCCCTATGTCCGTAAGCTTTGTTTCCTTTTCCCTCCTCCCATTAAATGTTTTCTTTCCCTTCTTTACTTACCCTGACCCCCTTTTACCCTTTGAATATTTTCTATTTGACAATTGAAAGACATGTTTGAAAGAATTAGCAAGAGTGGTCTGTCAACATAGTTTAACTACTTAGCCCAGCAACAAAACCCTGCATGAAGTAGGTACAGGTTTTTGTTTGTTTTTTTCATCAAGATGAAGTGTTATTGCTTTTCTTCTAAAGGCCTCAGAATAGGGCATCTTTAAATGTATTCACGAGTCAGGCTTTTCTTGTCTTTCTCTTTTACAGTACTTAGCATTGCATCTCATGGTCCATAGAGGCTGCCGAAGTTCCAGCTCTCTTATTTCAGTTGACAAGACAGATGAATATTCTTGATCATTTATTTATCTATTTATTTATTTACTTATTTTTGAGACAGGGTCTTGCTTTGTAGTTCAGGCTGGCCCTGAGCTCACTGTATAGCCCAGGCAAGCCTGGAACTCAGCAATCCTCCTGTCTCTGCCTCCCGAGTGCTGGGATTACAGGCGTGAGTCACCACGCCCAGCATTGTATGTGGTTACCAGGATCGAACTCAGGACCTTGCGCTTGCGAGGCAGGCGCCGGAACCACTGAGCTAAATCTCTGGCCCATATTCTTGTTTATTTTTAATCTTATTATTTATTGATTCATGTTTGTAGTAGAAAATTATTATCTTCATTGTGGAAAGTTGGTACATGTACATAACACATGCCTATTCTTTTTTTGTTTTAAATCCATTTCCCCTCTTCTCCCTCTTCCCTCCTTCAATCTCTTGGTCCCCTTCCATATGCAAGGTATAGGTTCTATAGGTGATGAAATGAAATACAGAGGTCAAGTAATTGATTAAGCGTATCAAATATTTGTAGTCTGGGGTTGGAGGGGAGAAGACTTCAAACTTGGGCCACTGGACTCCTGAGTCCTTTACAATTTCTGTATGTGCTGCCCCCGTGGGCCCAGACATACCAGTATTCCTGGCTTGTGCAGCTGTTCCCTTCCCATCTTGACTGATCCAAGGGTTTGTGATAACTTTTTCCTATGTGGCACCTGCTTACTAGGATTAGTACCAGTATCTCGTGGGTTAACAGAAGAAGTCTGCAGTGTGGTGAATCAGGACAAGTTACAAAGGTATCCAATCAGATTAATTTAGTGGCCTTGAGGATAGTTTTGAAACTCAATAAAGATTATTTAGAGTTACATTGACATTTAAAATTCATCTTTGGCTTATTAAAGTAACTATCACTAATATAGTTTTCCTTAAATGTTTCAATTAAGTTTAATATATTTTAATCCTACACATCTAAGAAATTTCAACAGTTACTTCTAATGGAGGCTTTACAATTTCTTTTACCACTTATATATTAAAAATCATCCTAAGCATTTTAAATATATTGATAAATTTCTTTCTAAGAAATTTAACAAGACCCAAGTATTTAGGTAACTCTCATAGCCTCACTGAGCAAAAATATGAATGTAAGTATTGAGTTCTCACCACACACCAATAGTACTGATAACATCTACTATTCTAGGCAAATATTTTTTCACATTCATACTAAATATCACAGAAATCAATTGTGTATTTTCAGAATTAGAATATACAGGTAAACAAATAGGTATTTTCAGAATGAGAGTCAACAAGATAGAGCCTAAGTCCAATTGTTTGAATCACAGAAAACTAGTAGCACAGATCATTCTCCCTGATGAGAGGTGATGTTAGTGCTGCCATTTCTGACTCGAGAGTTCTTCACAAACAGGACAAAGCAAACAGGCTGCTTTTAGAGAACAGCAGCTTCTCAGTAAATAGGGCAAATGGACACAAATGGAAGTACAAAACCCTCCTGGGGCTGAGAAGTCCGGTAGCTAACTATATACACACCTGAGCAGACCATCCTTGGTCTTCCAAGTCATAAAAATTCCTTAGGCCTATACCCCCTTCCCCCAAACCTATATGAGCCTAATTCCCTTCTTAGTTCATTGGAAACAGCTCTTTCTCCCCGGTATTAGCTCACCTACTCGTGAATGAAATCTTTCCTTGCTAGCTGCCAGAATCTCCTGACATCGGCCCCTGATTCTAGTCCCTGTTCATTGGGATAAACTTTCCTTTTTTTCTCACAACAAAGAACTTGTTTTCTGGCAAGGGGATTCCTTATAACAAACTCCTCTGTCTTTATTCTTTTTTTTAATTGAATTCTTTATTGGTACAATTTATATACATCTCAAAATCATGTATAACATTGGGGAATTTGTACCAGTATATGACAAAAGTTAATTCTCACTTTTACCCATATCCCTACCCACCCACACCTCCTCACCCCTTTATACATTCTCTTTTATTTTCTTTCTGTATTATATTTATTCCTTCCCCTCATCACATTCACACACCAAGTTTCTATAGAAATTTTCTACTCTATAAAAGCTGTCATACTTTCTAGAGCTCATTTGCATCTACAGGTGTTCATACCAAAGAGAAGATCTGGAAATTGTCTATCTGTGATCTATTGATTTCACTTATTAGTATATCCTCCAGGTGTCTCCATTTGCACCTAAATGGATCGATCATGTCATTCTTTATGGCAGAGTAATACTCCATTTTATTAAAAAACCACATCTTCTGTCTTCATAATTTTCACTTTTGAAGTTGTTTATTCCCAACGGATAATTTCACTGCACTAAGGACTTAGAATTTCCTGCCCAAAGAGACTTGAGATTATCTTTCGAGCTAGACAAGGATAATATTTACCCAGGACTTTTGAGGACAATGAAATACAGAGATGCAGTTCTTTGTTTATTGGTTTTGTATGATAAGAGCAGGGGATCAAGTTGTCTTGGCTATTTGCCATATCTATGATGTCCTAAATCCACTTCTTCAAATGAGTCCTTTGGATTTAAGTTGCAAATTACCTCGTTCTCCAAGTTGATTTATTTCCACAGATTTACCCATTATCTTATCATTTGGTTGGAACAACTAATTTATTATTGCTTGACAATCTTAGTTCTTTTCATATGTTTCCTGTATATCAACACAGAAAAAAAATAGAAGGAGAAGAAGAGGAAGAGGAAGAGGAATGAGAAGAAAAAAGCAGAAGAAGATGAAGGGGGAGAACAAGAGGAGAAGAACAGAGAAGAAGAAATGGAAGAGGGACAAGAGAGGAGAAGGAGGAAGGAAAAGAAGAAAAGAGCAGCAACAGCAGAAAGAAGAAGAAGGAGGAGGTGGAGGAGGAGGAGAAGAAGAAGGAGAAGGAGAAGAAGAAGAAGGAGAAGAAGAGAAGGAGAAGGAGAAGGAAGAGGAGGAGGAGGAGAAGGAAGAGGAGGAGGAGGAGGAGGAGGAGGAGCAGGAGCAGGAACAACAGCAGCACCACCACTACCAGCAGCAGCAGCAGCAGCAGCAGCAGCAGCAGCAGCAGCAGCAGCAGCAGCAGCAGCAGCAGCAGCAGCAGCAGCAGCAGCAGCAGCAGCAGCAGCAGCAGCAGCAGCAACAGCACCACCACCACCCAGCAGCACCGGCAGCCTCCAACAGGCTTGACTAATGGGCAGGTTCAGAATTCCCAAGTGTCCTATAGAAGAGCTGCCACCATCACAGTAGCAGTAACTGGACCCAGCAGACAGGGACACCTTAGGAGCCACAAAGGGGAGAGAATCTTGAGCGGTGGCAGAGGCCTATCTTTAGAAACAGCAGCAGTTGGGAAAAGCAGACAGTACTGAGTGGATTTATGTGGATGGGTGGAAGTGTCTTACTACTGAGACACCCCAACCTTCTGTCCCCCTTGTCACGGGTCGCCTTCAAGGGAGAAGGTACATGTGTGTGGAAGGGAGAGTACTGTCAGGATTTTACTAGAGGGTTTGCCAAATGTAAGGAACAACAACTTCCTGAACTGAAACAAGCAAAGACAAAAAACTTCCAAGTAGAAACATTAGACATATAGAAATAGAACAAAGCGACTCATCCCCGTCACACATGTGTGAGAGAAGAATAGTCGTTCTACAGCCAGACGTGTATTGTAGCCAATCAGGTAGCAGTCCGGATGTCATTGATGAGAGACAAGGTGCGAAGGTCGGACCTGTGAGGGCTGGGGCAGAAGCGCCGGACCGCTCTGCGCCCCGCCCTCCAGGCTGCTGCTTGCTTCCCGGGGGCGGCCGATCCCAGGTCAGCATCACCCAGGTGCCCAGGAGCCGGAGGGATGCCGGCCTACGCTGCATTATCTGTCACCGCGAGGGATGGGGACGCAAGGTGTGGCTCCAAGTTCTTGGTCCTTCCCGACTGAAGCAGCGAGTTCTGAACTGATGGTTTTGCAGACTTCAGAAGAGAAAAGCAAGAAGCAGCCGAGGAGGTGCAGAGTCTTTGCCCGCTTGTTTTGAGAACAGTCATTGTGGTTTGAAAATGAAATGCACACACGGGATTGAATGCTTCCCAGTTCCGTTCCCTAGACAAAGGAGAAACGGCATCTAATTCAAATTGATACAATTTTGGAAATAACTATGGTTACTAAAATGGATGCACTTCATGCTAATCAAGAGAGCATTACCACAGCAGTTGCAGTCAGCCTGTGTTTGGGAGCAACAAACTTCAGCCTGCGGCTGCCCACTGAAGCTAAGCATTATGCCAGAGGCTGAGACAATAAATGCACAAACGTCCACTCGAACGAGGAAACTATATGATAAAAACATTGTAGAAAGGGGTTAGATAAGCCCATGGTTTCTGCGAGTCCATGTACTAGTTGTAAATCGGACCTAAATAACGAGAACATAACATTAGTGCCAGATGTAAAGATAGAAACAGAAAGTTAAAGTTCTAGTAAGTGCGCTGGTGTTTAGCATTACAGCAGTGTTCTGACACGGGGATATTCGTAGCACACAATGCATTTTATGAATAAATATTGATGGTTAGATTTATTTCACATTTTGACAGTGTAAAAAACTGATTGGTATTACCTGTCCTAACTTCAGAAGAGGAGGAAGAACTTTCCTCTGAGCATTCAAAACATTAATAAAGACTTTGGTTTGATATAGCCGGAGTGGTATTTCTATAAGTCATTGTGTACAGAACTTTTGGGTATTAGAATTGCCTGCTACTCACCATATCATGGTCAACAGTCCATAAAATATCTGCCTATTTTCCTTAATCCACAACATTTGCTTATAAAATCAGAATAGTTAAAAATCACATATATTATTGCTCATGGCTAAAAGGTAAGTTGCTAAATTAGGAAATTTAATATTTAAATAATCTTTACACTAGGATGTTAATTTGAAGTATTGCTTGAGCTTTTGTCTTTATTCAACAAATTTTTAGTGGCTATTTATTGATTGCCAGCTATTTGCCAGTACCTTGGAAATCCCTTCCTTATTTAATTTTAAGGGCCTCTTCCAAAGATGATATCTAAAAGTTATTTTAAACAGTGATCACTCTCTCTCTCTCTCTATATATATAAATCTTATATATAGTATATAAATATAATAAAATATATAGTATATATTAAATATATGTGATATATATATACATATATACTTAGGTTATATACTTATAACCTATGTAATGCTTCAATTGATTCATATGAAGTCAATAAATTTAACCACACTGTACTTAAAAAAATAGTAATGTTGTAAGTTTTACAAACACATACAGACACAGTACTGAAGGTAAGCAAAATTTTGGATTAATAGCCATGACTTTATTCTATGTCATGTTCCTTGCTGCTATCTATGTTCATAATTATATGTAATATGGCTAAATTATTTCCATTCTGTTTCTGCTTTAAAATTAAGTTTTTGTGCAATTTAAATATACCTAATGATAAAATTCATCAAAGGGAGTTCATACCTGTACATAGTATGTCTTTTCCCTTTTTCTCCCAGTACCTTCCATTCCCTTCACCACCACCTCCCCCACCCCAGTTGATTATTGCTGCGTAAACAAACAATCCCAGAATGCTCCAGGTATACCGGTCTGCTCAGCATAGCTCTTTATCTTCTTGGACAAGCAGACCATCTCACACACGGTCTCACCATGGCCATGTTAGAGGTGCACCAGGACGAACAAAACACACAGAACTTGGTGAGGCCTAGGTATGGCTGGCACAAAGCCACTTCCAACACTGCATTCAAGTAGCCAAAACAAGCCAAATATTGACCCAGAGAGGTCAGGAGTTGGGCCAACTATAAGGTATTATAACGGCCCCACAACTGAAAAGCAGAATGATATCTCTATGGGACTGAAGGTTGTAAGGAAGGTGCTTTCCCGCAACCAAAGGGAATCATCACCACTATCATCACCACTATTAACATAGTATCAAGTGCATGTTAAGGCTGGGGATTTAGCTCAGTGGTTCTGGTGCCTCCCTTGTAAGTGCAAGGCCCTGAGTTCAGTCTCCTGAAGGAAGAGACAAACACATACTATGTTTTCTGTACCCCACAAAGTCTTCTAAAAGGTTTATATTTGATTTTGCCAGTATCTCTATGAGTTGGTCATTATCAATACTCCCAATTTACTACTGAAGTCATACAGAGGAGGAAAAACCCTCCTGTGGGATGACTACTCTTGTGGGGTCTGGCTGGTTACCTTCCCAGTTCAGTATCCAGTTTTTGTTGTGGAATGTTCAGCTCGTTTTTCTTCCTGGAAACAAGGGAGTTGAGCCCATCATTCACTATGCTTAATCTTTATGTATCATCAAGGCTTACAGAACTTTTTAAAGAGTCCTTAAATTTAGTTTGGATATACTCCGCAAACTTTTTGACTAAGTTTCTTTTTCTTCCCAATCATCTCACAGATTGAAGACTTCTTGGTGACTTTATTAAAGTACAGTTTACCTGCTAATGTTTTCATTTATAGGGTTTAGAAAATTAGTCATATATTCAAGGAATAGGTAAACATTTCCTAATTTGTCCACTAGTAGACAACTGGCCCAGCATTCCCTGTGTGCAGGGGCTGAGCTAGCTGCTAGGGCTACAGAGTGAGCAAGACTCTGGGCTCCTCATTCCCAGAGTGGTGGTTGAGGGCTGACTTTCGATATCCAACCTTGATGTTCCCACCACTGATAAGTTGGTTGACGTAGGCTCCGCTTAAAGAGCAATCCTGTGATACTCCAGAAAAATGTTGCAAAGTTGTTCACTTCCCACACCATAGAGATGCGCACCGGAGATGTACAGAAAACGCATTTCATAGTGCTGTCCTTTGGGGGAGTAATTCCTGCCTGAAATTTTCAGGCATTTCAGCTTTAACTGCAGCAATATTCATTGCATTTCAAGCTGGTGTGTGCTAGAGTGGAGCTGGTATCTGTCTCATTCATCAGCCACCCTTCATTTAGCTCAGGGTCTGGAAAGAAGGAGCCAGACAAAGGCCGAGTGCAGTTGTGTATAGTCTCACCTTCTCTTCAGTGCTAATTTGCCTCGGCAGAACATTCGTTCCTGTAAAAATCAAAACTATTTACTGACCTTCCATTATAGGTGAGCACTGTGTTAAGCATTAGAAATAAAACCGGGAAGGAGGGCATGATTTCTGACTTCCTGGAGCTTTCTCTGGCGAGTGGGTAGGAGGGCAAAGTGCCAGTCAATAATGAACACACGGACACAAATGAAATTGTTTTAAATTGAGCTCTGTATGAAAGAGACACTGAGGGAGCTGAGAGAGGGAACCGAACAGGGGAACTGAGAGGTCACACCTGCTCCTGCTGCGTCCCTGTCAGGGTCTGCAGGTGAGGCTACCTCCTCCTGCTCAGAGACAACATCATCAGAAAGAGTTGCTTTAAAAAATAATGAATGAAACAATGGATCCCTCTCAGTGAGGTTCTCCAGGGACCCTGACATTCCGCTGCCTCCCAGGCAGAGCCTTGATTTTCTTGCAAAGAATAATGCATCCTGGGGGCCCGTTGAGCTGACAAAAAGCTTTTCTTCAATTTAAATGACTTATGGTACGGATACAATGCTTTCGGTGGAAATGTTCCTGAAGGTTCAATTATTGAAAGAAAGATTACTCTCAGCGAGAACATGTTTTTACTTTTTAATATTGTTTGTATGTGCCCTGTACTGATGTAGTGTTACACAGATCCTTCTGTACTATTCACATCGTGATTTAACATGATTAAGTAATTCTTTTGCCTACAGTTACAAGCACTTGGTTCGGTTAATGAGCAGATACTGGACATGGAAAAGACACCAAAAGTGTGTGTGAGGTAAGGGCTGGGACACCCGAGGACCTTGAAGACTAGGACTAATGTCCAGTAAGTCAGGCGCACTGTGGCTTCCTAAGCGAACTCCTGGTAACCTGCCTTTTTACAAATCCTTCTCTAGGGGAGTTCTTCAGATGAACAGTGTGTGTTTACACGTGCCGTTTCTCCAAGAGTATCTACATGACCCACAAAACGGAAAATTTAGAGCACTGTTCAAGACAATTTAAAAAATGTAGATAAACTGATTTGTAAATGCTTTTCTTCTTGAGGGTAGATTTTAGTGGGTTCCTTTGGTGACTCCCCTCGGGTACACCCAGCAGTTCTCACGATCTCTCTCCTGCCTACAGGGCGTGCCCGTGTGTGGCACTGCCAATAGAACAGTGCCAGGGCACCTGAGGGGAGGCCACACTGTGGCCCTCATCCTTCCCCTGCCTGGACACAAGGCCAGAAGTGGACAGTCTCACTGAAAACACAGACCGCCTTCTTGGGTCTGAAGAGGGCAGAGTTGCAAGTCTAGTAGGACCTTCCCGCGGGTGAAAGGAGTCTCCGGATCACAAAGCACCATGTCTCGTCTTAACGTCCCTTCGAGAGGTTCATTCACAAGAGGCTTTTCTCCTGCTCTGGGACCAGCTCTGGTGGCTCACAATGCTCTAGCCTTTCACTGGCTGGAAAACAGGGAAGCCTGGACACATCTCAAGCATGATTTTTAAAATTTCCTTCTTTCTGTCTTTCCCTCCTTTTCCCCCCCAACTTCTCTCTCTTTATTCCTTTCCTTTCTCATTTTTGCAAGAGTGCCTTAACTTTCTGCCTCTGTCATTTCTTGGGAATGAGTGAGGCTGTCAGAGATATTATCCGGCCAGTTGGCCCTGCTGCCTTGCTCTGTCTTACTGCTTCACCACCAGGCTGGACTTCTCACTGGCTGTCCCTGGGGTGGGCAACAGGGCCCAGCGGCAAGGCTGAGGGTCCTCAGTGCACCGGCTGGAGACTCGGCTTAAGGCTACTCTTAGAAAACTGGGCCTGAGTTCAGGACAAACTTCTGTTGGCCTTTGTGGAATCATTCAAAACATACTAGTTTTTTTAACCCCTGGAGTGAGTTATTAAAGAGTAAAATCTTTCCTTATGATATCTAACATGATCTCTATTCTAAATCTTTTCCTTGGTTAGGCACACATGCCGACGAATTGTAGGAGTAAATTGGCCAAATGGTGTTTCTCACACTTTAGTGCAAATGACTCCGCTGGTGGCCAAAAGTCCAGTTCAGCTGCTCTGGCTTGAGGCCCGCTCTTTATTTAAAACAAACTCCCAGCTAGTGTCCTTACAAGGCTATCTCAGGATCACACTTTGACAAACAAAGGACAATTGTATTTGAACACTGTGCTTCAGAGAAGACTCTGGAGTGTGGAATCCTATTTTTTAAGGTTGTTTACTTTTGCCAGATCTAATTTGAAAATGTGTCCTTAAGTGATGCCGAGTGGGCCACCTAGTGAAGCTCTATAAATTAGCTTGGAAGATAACAAGCTGAATACAAAATGGATAAGCTGCCTGCATCTAAACTTTTCACACAGACGGAAGTTGCTCTCTGCCTACATAAATCTTGTTCTTTGACACAGTGAAAATATATAAAACCCTGAGCAGAATGCAGTGACCATAAAAGTCAGGGGCAGAGGCCATGGCAATTAATAGAATGCCTTACCTCCTGAGTCTGCCAATGATGTGTTACAGGTCTGAGTGACGAATCCACTGCTTTCAACCTCAGTTTCTATTATTACAAATTGCCAATGTGAGAGGATGACTGTTTTTCAACCTAACTTGAAGGCTTGGTAAGGTTTCTTTTTCTTCTCTTTTTTTTTTTTTTTTTTTTTTTTTTTTTTTTTTTTTTTTTTTTTTTGAGACAGGGTCTCGCTTTTGTAGTTCAGGCTGGCTCTGAGCTCACTAGGCAGCCCAGGCAAGCCTTGAACTCAGCAATCCTCCTGTCTCTGCCTCCCAAGTGCTGGGATTACAGGCATGAGCCACCATGCCCGGCACTATGGTATGTGGTGCTGATTGCTGGTTGATTGCTGGTGGGCGTGAGTCACCACGCCCAGCATTGTATGTGGTTACTGGGATCGAACTCAGGACCTTGCGCTTGTGAGGCAGGCGCCGGAACCACTGAGCTAACCCTAGGTAAGGTTTCTTTTTATGAAGACTGTACAAGCAAACATGAGGACCATGGCTTTCATTCAATATATTTCATCACAATCATGTCACATTCAGAAGTTTCTGTGCAAATGTGTATACATATGGCTTTGAATAACCATCATAGCACTTGCTATGGGGCAGAGAGTTCATATGCTTGTCAGGTAGCAATTAATACATTTATTCTTCCAGACAGTCCTCTGAAGAAAGTATTATAATTATCCACACTTTATGGACAGACATAAAGGTGCTTAGTGACTTCATCCTGAATCAAACATAGACCTTGTGTGATAAGGGGTGGCAGGGTGGGAGCTGGCAAATAGGTTCTGACTGAACTGCTTGGAGATTTTTTAAAAAGTGGGTTAATTGCTGCGAATTTCCTCATTTCCTTCACTATATAAACAGTATTTATCTTGTATCTCTACCTAGTAAGCAGTGCCCTATACACAGAAGCAAACATGCCCTTGGTTGGATTTGAACAGTCCAGTTTACCCCAGTTCTTACCGAACCACTTTCTTACATTTATTAGTTCCTGGTTCATCTAACTTGTGAGTTTGAAACCACTGTCCTCAAGGCTCTTTGTATCACTAGGCATCACCACCAGCATCAGCTGGTGTTTTATTGAGCTTTTGTGGGACTGGAAGTCAACGTGCTGGGTTTCATGTGGTCTGGGGACTAAAGAAAAATGGCCCTACTCTCAGAGTTTCTTTCTGCTTCCATGATAGGCAGAAATATTTTCCAAGGTTTGGAAAAATGGTGTTTACCATTGTGTACCGTCAAGGCGTGGGAGTTAGCGATACTGCTGGCCAGTTCCAGGACTCCACGTGCTGCGGCTGGAATACTGGCCAGTTTTCACCCAGCCTGTGTCTCCTCATCCTCTTACAATGCCCACCTTGTCCAAGGGTTGATTTTTTTGCAGTAATTCATACAACAAAATGCAGATGATGCTGAGTGAACTTCAAGTATTTGTACTTTAATAGTGTATACTATAAATTTGCACTTTAATAGTGTATACTAGTCCCCTTACTATACATACTGAAAGAGAGATATGAGATACTGGTTAACTTGTAAGAAATTTTGCCTTTTAAAAAACGGTGTTATTTTCTTAAAGAGTTATTTAAATAAAAGCAACTTCAAAGTTGATTTGGACACAACTGACTTCATCTTCTGTAGTCTGAGCCGTCAAAGACGTAGTTCTCCTAGAGAGAATGCTGGGACCTGAACCTGGGCATGTGTGTGTGTGTGTGTGTATTTCTTTTTGAGGAGCTAGTATCTAATTTGAAGGAGAACTATGTTTTCCTAGTCTGCTTGAGCAGGGTAGGGCAGAGTGAGAATGAATAAAGCAGGTGAACAAGTTTTCAATTAGCCTGAAACACTGGCTGATACAGATCTCATCTGCACCCAAGGAATCTTGTGAGGGTGGACTCTTAGGAGTAAGCTCATTACAATTCTTGAGGCATTGGGGGGGGGGGCACTGGCCGGGGAGAAAGCAGTGTCTGCTATAAATCTTTGTCTTCTTGGACTTCTGTGGTCGCTCCCGTTCTCTCCTCTGAAACACTGTCACCGGATGTGCTTTGACCTGTCTGGGCCCTGGAGGGAGGGACAGCAGAGCAGGAGTGCTGGGCTCGCCCTGGCCCCTGGGAGCTGACACAGCGTCTGCAGTTGGCAGACAGTCCGGGAGGAATGGAACGTGAGAAAGAAGAGAACAAATGGCTGCTGAGAGCCAGGCAGACGGGAGGTTTGGGGGAGTAGTTGAGGCAGAGGAGGGAGGCAGCAAAGAAGAGCTGGATGGTCGAAGCAGAGAAGCCGGGCCATAGGGGCGATCATGTGCCGTGGAGGAAGGAGTATGATTAGAACAGCGAGACTTTACTGAGGTTGTACTGCAGGGCAGGTGCTGTTTTAAACACTATGTTGTACTATTTTTATTCTCATGGTATGGAGAAGGAAGCAGAAGCTCGTCAAGGTTAAACAATTCACCTAAAGTCGCACAATATTTTATACAGGTAGAACTTAAACCCAAGCAGTCTGATTCTACTGCCCACCGTCTCCACACCCCTGCGAGCATGCTCGTAAAACAGAAGGAGGGAGAGGGGGGCAGGACCGGCAGAGAGGCCGAAGAGAAGGACGGCAGAGAGTTCTCCAGCTGGCTGAATCGCACCCCAGGTGCGGCCACTTGAAAACTGAGGATGGAGCCTCTGTATTGCCTGTTAATGTGGCTTTGGGACTCGGCCTTGTTATCTGCAAGCGAGGAGTGGTAAGCTGGGTACGTGGTTGTAAAGATGAAATAAAATAATTTTGATCATCCTCCAGCCCCTGATGCTCACTTCTGATGTGACCGGACTCTGCATGTGGAGACGTAGTCCCTGCTGACAGATGGCAAAGCAAGCTGAGCCTGACGCAGCCCCGCTGTGCATAGGGAGCCACGCTCCTTCCGTGCCCCTGGGGTCCCTATCGCTGGGCAGAGCTGTCATTGTCTTCATCTGGCTCTTGCTGCTCTGTTGATTTTCCCCGTGTCGAAAAGAGCAGCACATACTCTTCCTTTCCCAGGGTCCGGCGAACTTGGCCTCTCGGGGCTGTGATATTGACCACCTTGTTAGTTACCGCGACTATGAGGAGCTTTCGGTGGCAAAGTCACTGCCATGAACTCAGCCGCTGCTTGGACTCTTGAGGACCGTATTTTTCCTGTCTTGTCATTGCAGGATCATTTGCTGTAAGCGGAATGGAATTGATTCTTCTATTTTCTTCTCAATGACAGTTGGCCCCTTAAGAGTTTATCCGGGATTTTACTCTGTGTGGTGCCGTTCGGAGAATTTTGTCAGATGAAAAGGAGAGATTGTGTGCTACTGGGGAGCGGGGCAGTGGTGGCCTTTCTTTCCCATCTGGTCTTTGCGTGGGCTGTCGCAGGAGCCACTGTCAACACCTCATCAGCGCCAGTGTAGGCACAGCGGCCACACCAGCGGGGCTCCGTGCCCACTGCTCCCCCTTCTGGGACCTGCTCTGTAACTCCCTTCCCTCTCCTGCTCTTGTTTCATCCTCTGTTCATTGACCTCCACGTGAAATGTCACTGTGCCCAACAGTGTTTGAGCTTTAACAGAAAAATGGTGGGAAAACAAAGACCTTTGGGACCCCAAGGAATGTGTCTTTCTTGAAGTAGAATTCTAGGTTTAGGAGCAAGAATTCGCAGTCCTTTACAGCCCTTATTCTAGGTTTCTCCATTTGCTTCCTTGTTGATCATCGGCGAGCTTGCTGCTTCGTAAGCTGCCTCCTCGGAGAAGCTTTTGGCCTCTTCCTAATAGTCTGTTACCCCCGTCAGCCCGGGCCTGGCCTAGGTTATTTTCATAATACTTCACCACTATGTGACTCTACTTCATTGATTCTCTACCCTAAACAGGGTTAGGCTCTAGGACCTTTGGAACATTGTGGATTAAATCATCACTCACTCTCTAAAAGTGTGTTTTAGGCTCTTTGAAGTTTTTCTCTTTAAATTTAAGGGAGTCATTGGAAAAAGGTTTTGTCCAGTCTGTCTCTGTCTCTCTGTCACCAACTTTCCTTCCTTCCTTCCTTCCTTCCTTCCTTCCTTCCTTCCTTCCTTCCTTCCTTCCTTCCTTCCTTCCTTC
>PVIC010009650.1:0-45095 GCA_004025085.1 Thryonomys swinderianus
AAGCTCACTATGTAGCCCGGGCAAGCCTTGAACTCAGCAATCCTCCTGCCTCTGCCTCCCAAATGCTGGGATGACAGGTGTGAGCCACCATGCCTGGTACTGTGGAATGTGGTACTGATTGCTGGTGGGCATGAGTCACCACACCTGCTATTGTTGTATGTGGTTACTGGGGATCGAACTCAGGACCTTGCACTTGCTAGGCAGCTACTGGAACCACTGAGCTAAATCCCCAGCCCAGTAATGTAATTTCATATTGAACTGTTTTGAAGTGTGAGAGGATGAGATGAATGAAGTGCACCTTCTTGATTTGGTGCTGAACAGTGGAAGGACATGAATGCAAAACTGAGATGAGGCCAGTATGCAAAACCCAGCCTGCAGGATCAGGGGATCCGTGTTCCCTCCTTTACATCCTCTTGCTTTCTGAGTACTGTATAGCCATCTATCACATTGTGCTGTGGTGTATAAAATTTTACTTTTGGACTGTGGATCATCTTCTAGCTATTATTGATATTGTTGATTAGGCAAAATTACATTACTGATCAAATAGGATTTGTTTTTCAATACTATTGTTATATGACTTCAATTAAAACTTAATTAAAATGATTTGGAATAATGTGCTAAAATATTTAAACTACTCAGTTGAAGTCAATATTTATCCAATTATTAATGGTAAAATATCAGTAAAAGCAGAGTAATGAAAATATTCTCTGTCAAGGAAAAAGACAATGTGTCAGAAATAGCCCTCCATTAAGTTGGGAACTTCCTAACCTCAGTCCATTACAGTGCCTGAAACATTACTGTATTGGTCTTTTGTGGATTTGAAAAGTGCTTGGCAGAACACAAGTGATTGATTCCTGGAATTTTGGACTCTATTATTGGGAATAACTGCTGGTGCATTCCTGTGGAAATTCTTGTGTGTCTGCTTTGGAGACCACATTGTCTGCTCTTCATTGTGTTTTTCATCCATCGACCATTTTCTGTCCTGCAAGGAAAACAGTGAAGATAAATGTGCTATTTATGGTTTTCTTCCTGGAGCCATTTCAATTAAAAGTTAATTAAATGTCTTCACATCATAATTTTAAAGTATTTTTCAGTAATAGTGAGACAATATGAGAGTTCTAAGAATCCCCAAGTCTAAAATAAACTTATGCAAATGTTTTTGAAATGCCACAGTATATGCAGACAGGATTACTTAAATATGACTAGTACTTTTCTGTCTTTATTAATTCTATTATGGAAAATATAAAAAGGAAGAGCTTGTGATCAAGAGTTGTTCCATTAAAGCATTCTTGAGATGTTGGATTATAGCATGGGGGTGGGCTGTTGAAACTTCTCTGATTTGTAATCAGTGGTATAGCCATCTGGGACATGGGGACTTTTAGAGTTTCGATCCTGAATGCTTCCCTGAGGCCCAGATGTTGAAGGTTTGGTTCTCAGCCTGTGGTGCTAATGAGAAATGGTACATGGACATAATGGGAGGAAGTTCATCACTGGGACATGACCTTAAAAATTGGGACCTTCGCCCTTCTCTCTCTCTCTCTCTCTCTCTCTCTCTCTCTCTCTCTCTCTCTCCCCTTTTTGGCTGTCATGATATGAAGAGATGTCATTTGCTGCTTTCATGATGTACTACACCACCACACATCTTAAGCAACAGGGCCAAAGTATAATAGGCTGAAACTTGTGATCCCTGAGCCAAATAAGCCTTTCTTCCTTCTAAGTTTGTTATATCATATATTTTGTCACAGTGATAGAAGGTTGACTAACAACATCTATTGAGAAACACTTGATGAGCTAGTATAAGCACAAAGGCCTGGGTTCATTGATATGAGGGCCTGGGCTTTGGGTATTTTTATTATTTTCTAGGTTATTTTGAATAACTTTGAAGTGTGAGAACCATTGATACAGAACATCAAACTCCTTTAGTGTTTTGCTCAGTGATTCTGGATTCTGGACATTTAGCAGCCTGAATCTGTTGTGCCCAAAGCCCTTGATGTATTAGGTATGATATCTGACTCCTGCATTGCAGGAGTATATTATTTACAAAGTATTTAAAATCAGCAAGGGCCCAGATATTTCATGCCTAAGAAAATCTAATACCCTCTTTTCTTTGAAGCTGAGCTGTGGAATTCTGGAGTTCCATATGATATAACTACAAATATGTGGATTTGTGGGTGATGTATTAGCTGAGGCAAAGCAGTTTTCCCATTTCTTAGCAAATGCATTCTTGATCTAGGAGGTCTCAAGTCCATTTTCATTCCAAGGCTCCTGTGGTAGGAATAAATGGTAGGAGGAAGGCTGTGTGGCCCAATTCCCATATTAAGGATGGAATCTTCTTGAATTTGAGATGGTTGGGATAAAGATCCATAGCTGGGAAGACAGGATTTCTGCAGAGTTGTGCCTCTTCAATTCCTCATTTTAGCCTACTGTGGGAAGGAAAGATTCTTGTTTCCCAGTAGTTTTAACAGTCACTGTTCTAAGAGTTTCTGAGTAATATAATCTTCAGGTGCTGCTGATGGAGCAAACTGTAGGCCACTGGAAAGCTCCTGAGTGGGATGTAGGGAAGGCTGGAGGGTGGGAAGAGGTGCCGAATGAGAGGAACATCACGATCCACAACAGAATCTGTAAAACCTGAATAATAGAAAGATCCCTTTTGTAGCACATGTCTAGTATGAAAACAATTCTTATTAATGAAAAATGTTCAAACAGAAAACTAATAACAAAGTACTCATATCTTTATCAATTATAAAATTCAAAGTAAAAAAACCATAGAAATGACTATAGCAATACAATTCAAATTCACATCATTAATGTAAAGTGATGGATGCTGTTGTTTTGCTGAAACAACCTCATTTTATGACATGTCTGTGGCACTGACACTTTGGATATAGCCATCTCCACTTTGTGCACTGTGGAGTGACTCAGCTGTCTCATTTTAATTATTCTTGGAATCACATAAGCTCTTTCTTTGTATAAGATCACTGTCACCCTTTGGACTTCCTTGTGTACAATGACACTATTGAGGAGTAGGACTTGCCTTTGAGTAACTCCTCACTGCCATTTAGGTACAGATGTTGTATGTTCTTTGTTATAAAGGGGAATGATCATACAGATGATAAAGAATATACACTCTTGATTTTTAAGATTGATTTGGGACTGTGTAAGCTCTCAAAATGGAAGGAGCCTCTGTGTGCGTGCGTGTGTGTGTGTGTGTGTGTGTGTGTGTGTGTGTGTGTGTGAGAGAGAGAGAGAGAGAGAGAGAGAGAGAGAGAGAAAGAGAAAGAGAGAGAGAATGTGTGAGTGTGTATATAGGGCACTGGACAATAAACCCAGGGCCTTCATACTGAACTAAATACCCAGCCATTTTTTATTTTTTTATTTTTTATTTTTATCTTTAGAAAGGGTCTTACTAAATCACTAACTTGTCCAGGCTGGGCTCAAACTTGTAATCTTTCTGCTTTAACCTTCCAGAGTGCTGCGATTACAGGCATGCACCACTATTCCTGGCTCTGGAGGCTTTGATTTGTGATATTCTTGAGGCTGACGATAGTGCCTAGAACAGCTGTCTGCAATAGAAATATCATTAAACCAATAGTATGATCCTTATATGTCATTTAAAACTGTCTAGTAGCAATATAAAAAAATAAGAAAGAACAAATGGAATTAATAATATATTTTATCGGAACAAATATATTTAAAATTTGTCATTTTACCATGTAATCTCATTTCACCATGTAAAAATGATTGATTTTATGCTTTTTATTCCAAGTCTTCAAATTTTGGTATGTATTTAAGGTTCAAAGCACACCACAATTAGGACTAGCAACATTTTAAATGTTCAGCGGTCACACATGGCTATTGCTACTACCCTGAACAGTTGGTATATAGAAGAAAACAATTTCCCAATAACATTTGTAAAAAATAAAATCATTGTCTGGATGTCAAGAAGAACTTTGAAGCTCCCAATCCTCCCAGATGCTGGCTTCAGAAGTTCTGGTACTGATCTTAATCATAGTAGGGGGCAAGAAAAAGAGGGCACTGTGGCCCCCAGCTCTTACTTGGTGCACATGGCATCCTCCTGCTGATCTCCCTGCAGCCAGTGTGGTTCCTTTGTAACTGTGCTCCACAGGATGGTTACAGTGCTTTTTCCTAACCTGCAAAATTTGTCAAGCTCCTCCCTTGTTTAAAAGGCTTTTGATGGCTTCCCTTCAGCACAAATATAAAGCACGGGTTCCTTAGCAGAGATCACAAGGCCCTTGATCAGCTGGCCCAGCCTGTCTTTCTAGTAAGCTCTCTCTTGTTCTTGAAATCTCTGGTCCAGCCACATTCGACTTGAGTTCTCCCACATGGTGGGTAAGGTCACCTTTGTGTTTCTGCATGCATTACTTCCTGTGGCTATAGTATTCCTCCTCGTTTCTTGCTCTCTATTCCTTGGCTAACTCCTACACATTCATCAAGATTGTTAAAATGTCACTTCCTCCAGGAAGGCCTCCCCTGACCCTGTCTGTGTGCTGCTCTAGTTACCTAATTAACTACCATTCTTTCTCAGTTCTGATGCCAAAGCCTCCTTCATATAGGAGCTGTACCTCCTACTTCTTGGGACCTGGAACAGCTTAGAGAAGGTGAAGACTGGTTGGATCGCAGAGGACAGGGGGATCTTACTGTTGCTGAATGTGGTCAGAAGTCTAGGGAGTAAAGTAAGGAGCATTTCTTACCTAGTTTAAAAAATTATGTGTTAGAGGGCTGGAGGATTAGCTCAGTGGTTCCGGCACCTGCCTCGCAAGCACAAGGTCCTGATTTTGATCCCCGGTAACCACATATAATGCTGGACGTGGAGACTCATGCCCACCAACAATCAATACCTCATACCACAATGCTGGGCATGGTGGCTCACATCTGTAATCCCAGCACTCGGGAGGCAGAGACAGGAGGATTGCTGAGTTCACGGTGGCTTGCCTGGGCACCTTAGTGAGCTCAGGGCCAGCCTGAACTACAAAGTGAGACCCTGTCTCAAAAAACAAAAAACAAAAAACCACACACACACACACACACACACACACACAAAAATATGTGTTAGAATAAGGGTCAAATCAATTGTAGAAATCCTGTCTCTTGGATAATACCTCTCCTCTCACTGTGAACACCAGAGGATTATTCATTTGGCCAGGGCTGACCACTGTCCTTCCTTCAACTGGGAGATGCTGGTTACTAGAAAACATGTGACTTCTGTCTGTGAGCACTGAGAGTATCTCGCAGATCTTCTCTCTTTAATTGAGACAACTCACAGAATTACTGCCTTTAGCATTCATACCAACTACACCAATGCTTCTGAATTGGAGAATCGTCTCACAATCTCTGGGAGTTTTCCTAAATTATAGCTGCTCCATATCCATGTCCTTTACTCCCATTGAAGCCCAAAATCAGAATCTCTCAGAATAGGGCCCCAGAAAATACAACATGTGAGGGCTTCTCTGTCAACTCTGATACTTCCTTTCTGAGTAAGAATTGTTAAGCTTAGAGTAAGTAAAGCAAAGTAATCTGAAACCAAAGGCACTGTAGATTATGACAGGTGCCTTCTTTGATAAGGCGGTGTGTGGTAACTGACAACAGTGACATTTCCTACTCCAGCAGCACATCTATAACTATTACTCAGGACAGGAATAGGTGGCCATTATGAAATACAAGAGAATGCTACACTCCAGTTATCAGACTTTATTTGTTCCTTGTGCAACCCATAACCTTAACTTTTTATTATTGCACAGTTGCCAATTTGATTTTACAAGGAAAATGAAAGTCTGATATGTTATGACATAATAGTTAGTGTTTGCCATCTATTAAGATGCAGAATAGTACATTAAAATTGTTCTCAAACCTCATTCAAATGGCGGTTGTAAGAAAAACATAGTAAAATCTGATATTCCGTCTCTTATTGGCTGTAGAGAGCATTAGGGCTGAGGTCTTGCCTGTGTACTTAGTGCTGCAGGTTAGAATAACACAGTGTTGATCACCACAGTATTTAAATTCATTGAACACTTTTTAAAAGCTTCCATGAATTAGATCTTGTTTCTAGCAGGGAAGAAAAAGATCCAAATCTCTGCCCTCACTGATTTTATTGGAAGTTAAAAAAATAAATGTCTAAATAAATAGTATAGTACTATATATATATATATATATATCAATAATTTCTGCAGAGAAAAATAAAGCCTGCTATTTAAGCATAAACCTAAAAGAGAAAGGAGGAAGAGCCATGTGGGTCTCTGGAAGAAAAGGGTTCCAGGTAGAACAGTAAGTGCAAAGGCTCAAGGACAGGAGACTATCTGGAGTGTTTAGAAATTGCCAACCAGTTTGACTGGAGTGTAGAGAAAAATAAAAGAATGGTGCTGAGACGAGGTCAGGGAGGTCGAAAGCGGCCTGCGAGGGTCTGTCAGGCTCCATCACAGAACTGCTTTTACTCTAACATGAAAAGTCATTAATTATGTTCAATCTGAGATGTAAGAGACGTGGCTTAATTAAAAAAAAATACCCTAGTGGGGCTGGAGATTTGGCTCAGTGGTTCTGGCGCCTGCCTTGCAAGTGCAAGGTCCTGAATTCAATCCCTGGTAACCACATACAGTGCTGGGTGTGGTGACTCATGCCCACCAGCCATCAATACCACATACCACAGTACCAGGTGTGGTGGCTCACGCCTGTCATCCCAGAACTGGGGAGGCAGAGGCAGGAGGATTGCTGAGTTCGAGGCTTGCCTGGGCTACATAGTGAGCTCAGGGCTAGTCTGAACTACAAAGTGAGACCCTGTCTCAAAAAAATACCCTAGTGCTGGATGGAATTAATGCTCTACATGGGGTGAGGGTGACTCAGGAAGTTCCTTTAGAAAGTTCTTGCAATATCCTAGAAGTTTCTTGGACCAGGGTGGCAGAAATGAATGCAGTGGGATCGATTCTTGTCCAGCTTTCAAGGAGAGTCCATGAATTGTTCAGTATGGGCTATGGAGAGAAAAGAGTCTCAGTGAGGCAGCTGTCTGGCCTGGGCAGCTGGTGGGGTGGCGTGGTCCACTGAGACCTGAGCCAGGAAAGCTGAGGCTGGTGTGGCAATCCTGGAAG
Organism: Thryonomys swinderianus; assembly: GCA_004025085.1. Classification (NCBI taxonomy): domain Eukaryota; kingdom Metazoa; phylum Chordata; class Mammalia; order Rodentia; family Thryonomyidae; genus Thryonomys; species Thryonomys swinderianus. Next base: position 7,098 of record PVIC010009650.1, read on the forward strand.
TTCAGGAATTTGTTTCTATTTACACGAGAAGGCTGTGTTTTGGTTGGTTGCAAAGTGAAATTGCTATTGTGCAGAATTACTGATTTTAAATCTTAGTAATTCTTAAAAATTTAACTACTTTAGGTCAGACATTTGTCTTTGTTGGTTCTTTTTTTGGGTGAAACACTAATTCTCCTATATTTTTATTCTGTCTTAATTCTTAAGATCTCTCTCTCTCTCTCTTTTACTGTGTTTGTGTGTCTCTGTCTCTCCCTGTCTCTCTCTCCCTCTGTAATGTTTTCCCTAAACTTTGTATGATTAATTTCTTAACTCCTAATTTGGCTAGTTCATTTGTCCAATTAAATAGTCTTCCTTTTCAAATTTCCTGCCTCCAAGGAACTAGAGTATATTCTGTTTTACACCACTGCTTTTTTAAAGAGAGCGATTCTGCCCAGCTTCCAACATTGCAAGAAACTCACATATTCTTAATAATGAGAACTTTATTTAAGGATTCTATAGGATTATCTTTTGAAAAAAAGGATTATGGTAACATATAAAAATTTATTCACATCTATATGTAATATATATTTGAAAATGTAAAACTATAATTCAATACATATGTAAATCATTTAAAAATCCATGGGATTATAATGACACTAACAAAATAAGATAAAAATAAGCTTCACTGCTCATCAACCAGGATTGCTAGGGCACTATTCTGAAAATAATAAAAATGAAATGATAAAGAAAAAGAATTCACCATTTTTCTGCCTTCCGTGTATGCCTTGCATTTGAAGTTAATTAAATGTTAATAAAGGAAAATTTCTTAAAGAGTTTCAACTAAAATGCAGAATGAACTATAAAATCCTAAATGAATGGATCTAGGGCATGTCTGTCAGTAGGTGTGGACCCTATTGAGTTAAAGGTAGATGTAGAACTTGATGGATAGGTCAGATTGATAGCACCTGAACCCATTGATCAATCATTCTCAGCCTCGGATGATAGGTCTGAGGGAGTTAGTATATTAATCTCAAAATTTTTGTAATCTTTGAAAAATTCCATGTTTGCATAAGACAATATATATACACATTTTACAAAAAATTCTACATACATGCGTGCATTTTAATTTTTATCCACTGAGTTGATTCTTGTGTGTCTACTACAGCTCAACTGGCTGGCTTCTGCAATTTCATACAGGGCAGCTTTACTGAGGATTTTGTTTAGCAGGAGAGACTGGTAGTGAGGATTAGGAGGTCAAAAGTTCAGGGACCGACAAGCACATGTCTTCCTAGAGAGGCTTTCTAATCCACTCCAGCAAGGAACTCTGGAATTGTGAGCAGGAAAAAGCAGCTTCTGTGTCAGCAGAGTGAAGGGAACAAAGGACTGCTGAGGCTATTTTTCAAGAGGAGGGAAGGATTCACAGATGGGATTTGTGATGCTGTTTGGGGAAGAAAAGAGAAACAGAGGGCTACTACCTGAACTTGGATTTGAGGCCTTGTTGACTTTCTGCAGCTCTCCTGCACCCAACCACACTAAACCTTTGTCTCTAGGCTTTCTCTTAAACTTCAGCAATTCTTCCCAGGGTTTGGAGTTTTAGGCCCAGTGTCTGATATTCCAGGAGACAGACTAGCAAGTAACTGGAAGAGCAACCTAGTCTATAAAAAAGGCTACTGAACTCTGGAGTCAGAAATGGTTTATTTATCTTTATTGAAACATTAATTGGATAAATTTGTGAGTTTCACTGTGGTATTTTCATGCAGTGTATATTGAACTTTGATTGGTGGCTGTCATATAACTGTGTGACTGTGGGCAAACCATTTAATCACCCTATGCTCCTATTTCACTCTTTTGTAAGTGCTGACACTAAGATCTTCTTTCTATGCCTCATCTGGGGCTCCATATGCCGTATAAACAAAGCCCATGGCAGTGTCTGAGCATTAATGGATGTTTTACAAATGCTGCTCTCTGTGTCTCTTTTCTCCCAAGAGCAGGGTAGGTGACTAGTATCAAAAATCATAGTGGTTTCTTATTGGAGTCTAAAAGATGGAAGCCAAAGATCATAATTTGGATACTGAAAGACTGCAGGTAGAAAGGTGGTTCTTGAAAGAGACTTGGTTAGAGCGAGGCTTTGTACACCCAAGGAATTGTTATAGGGAGGCTCAGCATTTCAATCCTCTTCATCATTCCTGAAGTTGCCTGAATAAGCCAGGAAGCTCCAGAAGGGAGCTGTGTGGCCCCTGCTCACTGTGATACCTGTGGGCTCTCACATGCCATAACATATAAGTGTTTGTGAGAAATGAATTAAGGTTGTAGAAGAAATTCAAGCAAACAGAAACAGAAAAATCAAATCATCCCTAACCTGATAACTCATTACTAGCACTGTGGATTTTTATCCTTTCAGTCCTTCTTGTATGTAATGATAACAGGTACTTATTATTTACAAAAGGAAAAGCATACTGTTTTATAACTTGCTTCTGTGAAAATATACTGTGAGCCTCTTTCCTTTTTCCAACTGTATATACCTTTTTATAACATTACCTTAATGGCTGCATGGTATTTTTGTATATAGGTAAGATCATTTTTATAGTGAACTAATTCATAACATTAGACATTTATGTACTTTGTGCAATATTTTGTGGGGATGCATGGTGATATGATGAACATCCTTCAGTCTTTGCATAAATAACTGATTAGTTTCTCTACTTCAATACCTATTTCTCCCCTCCTTTTTGAGACACTTGTAGAATGATATACTATTGTTAGGAACAGTACAGAGAAATTGCTCATACCCTTCACTCAGTTTTTCCCAGTGGGAAGGAAACATCATGCATGTCTGTAGAAAAATATGATAACCAGCAAAATGATATCGTTGCAATCCTTAACATCTACATTAAGTTTTTAGCTTGTTTTGGTGAGACAGATGTTTTAGACATACTATTGGGAAGCTCTATTTTGCATTTTTACATGCTTCTTTCTTCTATTTGTATTCTTCTTCTTTCTTACCCCATTTCTCAACTGAGCTTTGTCTGACTAGTTAGATTGCCCAGAAGGCAATATTCTTGCTGTCTTTGCACAAATGTATGAGTTCTAGATCTTAAGAATTTTAAGCACTAATGTTCTCTAGAGCCTCTGTGAAATATGGTCAGAGACTGTTTCTTCTCTCTAAAATCATAGCCATCTGTTGGTTTCTACCCTTTAATACCAATGTGGATAATACCCAGGGTATCAAAGCTGGCAGGTATAATGGATACAGTCGGCTGCTGATAGATTCATTAATTAAAGCTGTGAACTAGTCGGCAAGGTCATAATTCCTTTGTTCTTATTTCAGATTCTGTGTAGCCATATTTTACATATATACAGAAGCATATCTATAGAATAACAATAAACTTTCACCTTACACATAAGTGAAATCATGCAAATATTTGAAATAACAAATCAAGAATTGTGCAACTCCAAAGCTGAAGCAGCAGCTTGATTGAAATGGTAGCTCTATTCATCTTTTGTTTCATGGGGGCCTCATTTCAGTCTTATAAAATGGTAAAGCCCACCATATTTTATCAGAATAGGAACTTCTGCAAATGATGTTGGTTACTGCTGTGTCTTTATCTGAATATGAACTGCTATTATAAATGGATCTTTTTTGCAATCATAAAATAACATAATGTCATATGTATATGTATATCTTCATTAATATTGGTACTGGTACTAGTTCTAAAAGTATACCCAAAGAGGAAAGTAGATATAATAAAACACTATTGAAATGAACAGACTACCATACTCTATGCTGTTAATTTCAGAAAGAGAGAACTATGTAAAATATTAGAGATAATGCTGAGGAAATAACAGACTACATTAAAGCAAAATATGTTACAACGGTTGTAGATTTATGTACCAGTATCTCTGGACTTTATATTTCTTCCAGTGGGAAAATTAGTAATAAATTATGCAAGTATTGATTTATGTAAGATCTTTAGTAATTTACCTTTTACATAAAATGCATCCCTCTATGTTGGATTTATTCCATACATTGTCCATGATTCAAGAGGTATGTATACTTAAGATAGGAGTTGGAAACTTTTTAGTCCTACTGTAATTGAACTTATTTTTAGCTTATTTTCAAGAAATTTAAAACTAGACTTCTCGGAAAAGTCATTACTTAGAAACTTGCACTTATTGAATATCTACTACATGAATGTAGAATTTCACATGTCAGTTGTATTTTAATTTAATTCATACAGCAACTTTGGGGTGTTAACCATGTAAAAGAGACTTCCAAGAACTATAGAGATTGAGATCAAGGACATATTTGGAAGGGAGCAGAGCCAGGATTTGGATATATATCTGACTCTGAAGCTTATATTTTGTCTGGAGCCCTGGGAACTTAGTAGATGGAACACAGGCCTTCACTATCCCCAGATTTATAGACAAAATAATGTATTTTTGGCCAGTATATTCTTTTCTGGGGGGTCAGAAGGCCTGTAGTCCCATTATAATTCATCCCTGTTGACCTCTGCTCCATTCCTTCCATTGTTATGCACACAAAGCCACATTAAAGTTTTTCCCTTATTACCTACAGAGCCATCCTTAACCTTAGCCATGAATCAGCCACTGCAGCCTTCATTGGTGTGTATGGAAAATAATTTCATCGCACCCACAGCTCTAGAAATAGGGTTTCTGTCTGCTTAGCACTTCTTCTTGACAAGCAAGAGGGTGGGGTAAATTCCATGGGCCACAGGAGAAAAGTCAGGACTCTAGCAATGATTTTGCTTTTTGAAGTTCCTAGGGTCATAGACTTGTCTCATTGTAGCTCGAGGCATGCACACAAATGTACACAACTGCTCAAAGTCCATCTCACTTACTACTGCTGTCTAGTTTTTTTCTGTGGAACTCTTCATACTGTTGTTTTAATTAAAACAGTTCATATGCTTATGCCCCATCTGTTCCTTCAAACTGGGGGCCTGTTGAGTGCAGGGGCCATGCTTTGTTTACCCTAGGTTCTCCAGAATGTCCAGGATCATAGGTGACAGAAACAACAAAAAAAAATCACAATCAGAATCATGAAGCCTTCCTAAGGCAGTACTGTTCTCCAAGGAGGCCTCCTTGCCTGCTGCCGTGACCTCTGGGCTTTTGTGCTACGATTGTGGAGTGATGGGAAATAAAGAATAGAAACCACAGAGAAGCAGCTGAGCACCAGGAGGAAGGTGGGAATAGCCAAGAGGACTGGACCAAAGGGGTCAGGGACAAGGAGGAAATGAAGCACAAGGTCACTTCTGGCTGGAATCAGAAGGGAGAGCAGATGAGTGGTACTCTAACGAGGGGTCTCTGGGGAGAACTTGCAAAGAAGCTCCTAGAAAATTGTCCCTTATGTTTGGATATATCTCTGACTCTGAAGCTCATATTTTGTCTGGAGTAATTTCAGAATTACATTGGTTTCACGGTTTTTGGGGTTAGATTTCCCATATACACAAAAGTGTAGCCCCACTATCCTGATGGAAATTATGCAGATTTCACCGAATTTACTACATATTTGTTTGATTAGCAGAGGATGTATTAAACTGTAGAACCACCGATCAGATTGAGTGGGTTGAGTTTCAATAAGCATATTTGCATTTTTAATTTAAAATTTCAATTGTAGAACATAGTATTTTCACTAAATTTAAACAGTGACAAAATATGTAAAATAAAAAGTAGAACTTCTTTACTTCTCCCCTGGTCTTCTCTGTCCTAAATAAGCTCTTGGAATAATTTGAATTCACTCATCAAAACTCTTTGTATAGTTACAATAGTTTCTTTTGATGGACAACCCCCCACCCCGGGTGTCGAAGAAGGGCAAATCTTTTCTTAATCAATATGGAATTGGAATGGTGACAGGCATTAGATAGACAGGCCAGTTAGGCCAGGAAAATAATTGCTTAACTCTGTCACACCCTTGAGACTCCTCTAGTCTCCTTTGTAGGGAACCACTCTCTGGTGTAGGTCTGAAGTTCAGACATACAAGCTTAGGGTGCCACAGAGGGGAATTCAGAGTGGTACAGAGAGAAACCTCTTAAGTCTTTGTTGCTCTCTCCTGAACACACAGAAATTGTCTTTTTCTGCTGCCGTTCATTTGGTTAAGCTATGGCTGCCCTTGGAGCTCTTTTCTTTCTTCCTTTTTCTGTTTGACAGTGAACGCTCAGTCAAAATGTCTGAGCAATGCTTTCCCTCACTAAGCTCCCAAGGCCACGCCAAATGCAGCACCAGAAACATCCGATCGAAAAACGGCATCCGTCATGGTGCTGATGCCGGCCATAAATCAGTGCCTTGGCGAGGTTTACAAATCATGGCGGAGGCTCACAGGGTCTGTCCACCTGCGGGTCGCAGGCTTCTTTCCAAGCAGCACTCGGCATTGCTAGTGCTGTCCCTGCAGCCTTTCTGGAGGCTGTTTGAGGTGGCTGAACTTTTGTCCTTTTCCTTTTCACAGTTTACACGCTGGGGGACTCTCACTTTACAAGGTTGCCTTAGATCCTGGAACCTGCTGTGTTCTTTGGGAATGCTCTGATCCTGCTTGTCCTGCCTGGTACTCTCATCTTCTTACTCATGTGATTCTTTCTTATCTGTCAGGTTTCCACTTAATGTAATTTCCTCACCACCCCATCATTTTAGGCTGTCTATTCTGGCCCCTCGGTGGTATTTTGCATTTCTTCCAACATGTTTCACTTTTACAATCTCTTTCTCAGTGCCTCTTTTCCCTGCTAGGTTTCAAGCTTTTCAAGAGCTGAAATGATATCTGTGCCACTACTTCTGTGTCTCTAACATCTGGCCCAGAACTTGGTAACAAGGAGATACTCAACGAATAAGTTGCCAAATAATGGAAAGATGAGATAAAGACATTTTCAAACTTGCTGGATCAGAATTCCTTTGAGAAGCTTAGTTGAAATACAAATTTTTGGCTTCTGTCACCTGGAAGTTTTTATTTAACAAGTGTGGGGATAGCAGCTAGAAATTACATGCTTTTAAACACGATATCCTTGTGATTCTTACACATGAGCTAGCTTGAAAGACTTCTGGGTGATCTGGAAAGAGGGCAGCAGGGTAGGCGAAGAAGCATTGGCTTGGCTGTCTGACTTTCTCCACTAGCTAACTTTGTGTTCTGGGGCAGGGAACTTCAAATTTGTCAGGCATTCTGACCCTGTTGTACACCCAGAAATGTGAAGTGAATAACCTGCACGGCTCTTTCCCACCCTGGAAGTCTCTGTTCTCATCCTTAGCTGCTTCTGCTGTAGTCCTCCACGAAAGACAAAAGTGTGAGTGAGGTATCGCTTATAGAAGAGTAAGGAGAAGGGAATTCTCTGATAGCTTACGTTACTCACTAAGCTTTGGTGGAATAACTTGCTGGAAGGAAGGAGAATGATAATGCCTTACATTGGTCCTTTATAGGCAGACTTTTAAGGTGACTCTCACGATCCTGGGTTCTTCTGTATAATTTTCTCTTCTTGGTAATAGGTAGAACAAGTGACTTTCTTTTAACCAGAACATGCTAAAGTGATGGGATGTCTTTCCCACTATTGTTATAGTTCATAAAATTTCATCTTGCTAGCAGGTTTGTTCTAGCTCTTTTCTCTTTCTGCTAGATTTGAAGAACCAAGTTTTAATGAGTACATTAGCTAAAAGGAAATAAATCCTATGAACATACTGGAAGAGAGTGGAAATGGCCTCTTTCTCAGTCAAGTCTCTGATGACAGTCCAACCCCACCTCAGTTAGAGCCTTGTGAGATACTAGTTCAGCTGTGTCTGGATTTCTGGCCCACAGAAACTGAGACAATTATTGTTTTAGGGACTAAGTTTGTGACAGTTTGTTATGTAGTGTGTAAAGTGACTGGTCACTAATGCATGCCACAATGTTGTTTAACAAATCTCCTCCTAATTCAGTGATATATGATAAATATTTTCATTTTCATGAGCTAACAGGTGTACTGTGACTTGCTTAAAAGAGGCGGAGTGTAATGAGCTTAGCTCCTGGATGTAGGATGTATTTGAGTCTGCTCCACATGATGGTGCTAAGCTAGTTTAAGAGCTGCAAGCTGTCATACTCATTGACCCTCAATAACCAAGCCAAAAGACACATGTGAGGCTTGTGTTGATGTCAATCAACTAATATTTCATTAGTTAATTCAATGATATGGCTAAGCCATGTTGGAGGTGAATATGTTCTGTTTGATAATCTAAAATATCAAAACCTATATAGCCACTTCATTTTATCTAAAATGCTTCCTGGCCCATCTACTCTATCTGAAATCTTATGAGGAAGACAAAAGAAGAAAAATTTTCTTTTTCATTTTCAGGTGAAGAGAGAAGGGCTCAGAGGTGACCTGAGTTTCTCAGTATCAGACGGTTTGTTTCTGGTAGTGCTGGGAATATATCAGATGTCTTTCTGTTCCATCCAGTCCTCTTCCTGTGGGATCAGGACTTCATAGACCCAGCTCATTTATGTTACTAGTACCATCAACACTGTATTAAGTGCTGTTAAAGTATTTTAAGCCATTCTGAGGTGTTTCACTGTTCTAGATCCACTGTGCTCTGATGCTAGATCTTTGTCCTGGCTACTGCCTCCATCTATAATGGACTTCTTTGATTCCTCATGACAACCTCTACTTAGTGTTCAACTCTCATATCTTAGCTTAGCATCTCACTTTTTCTATACTTCTTCCTTGTCTTGAGCTCTCCTGAATTGTTTTCCTTGTGCTGTTTCTTTCGTTAGCAGTGGTTAACTCATTGCCTGCCTCTGTTACATGTCCCCAGTGGACTTTGGACTATCTGGAAGCAAGAGTAAGCCTTGTGTCCCCCACCCCCACATCTCTTTTGTGCCTCTGAGCATCTAGGACACAGTAGGTACAGGCTACACATACTGTTTGTTTATTGATCGACTTATTCATGATTTCTATCTGTGGCCTCATAAGCCACAAATATTACTATTTACCTGTGGGTAACACCCCACTCTGTTGCTTTTATTCCATTGTTTTCTTTGCCAGGCATGATCTGGCTTTGTTTCTCCCAGTGGTTATATAAAAATAATTCCTAAGAGCTAATGGGGCCAACTAGCAATTTTCAAATAATTTATGAAATATCTTAGGCAAAAAATAATAGAATATTTGGGGTTAGAATGAAAGCTCAATAATCTTTTTCAGGGTTTTTTTTTTGTAAGATCCATGGCTATAAAGCAAGTCATGAAGAACTCTAATCTGAGAGCAGTGGGCAGTCACTATGGTTTGAAAAGGCAATAAACATGACCAAAGGAGGATAGTTGTATATGTATAAGCAGAGTAGGGATGAAGAATATCTGTAAGAAGCTGCTACCTGGAAATAAATCTTGATGGCTTAGGCCAAGGTAGTAGTGATGGAGAAAGAAAGATGATAGAACAAATGGGGCTGTGCAGTCCATGCTTGCTGAGACATTTTGGGGTCTCTAGGAAGAAGCTGAGGTGCCGTCCAGAAATCTGTGACCTCAGGACAACTCTCATGTGTGACACAAAAGACTGGCCTTTGGAGTCACAAACGAAGCTGTGCATCTGAATTTTAGAATACATGATGAGGCAACGGAAACTTCCCTTTTGCATGCTTAATCTGTATCTATTCACAGTGTACTCATCCTTCATGAGTCAGCAGAAGTTTTGGCCCCAAATGAAATTATTTCCCATGTCCCATTCTGTCTCTTTTCTTTTCTCTGGGGCTGTATTTTATAGCTCTGTTCAAGTTGCTCTGGTGTGCATCAAATCTACTGCACTGACAGCTGCTTCCTGTCTCATGCTGAGCCTCCCTTACATGTTGCCTGCTCACTTCTCCAGTGGCAGACACTCGGATGGCTTCAGTTCTGCCTTCACAAAGGACTCTGTAGCAAACACCTGAAAACATGTTCTCTTCTGGCAGTGGCTCCTCCCTGGGAATAATGTTGTACCCTGTACAGAGAGTTGGCAATACCTAGAGACATTATTTGCTTGTCATGCCTGAGGGAACATGTGCCTCGTGGCTCTGCAGTGCACAGGGCCATCTTCCATGGTAAAGAACTACTGGGTCTCACGTGTCAGGAATGTCAAGTTTGAGAAACTCTGCTCTGTGGGTGTGTGTGAAGGTTTCTAGGGACAGAGTCTCAAGAGTGGGTTTATGAGGTCACAGTGCCTGTGTCATCCTCATCTGAGTAAGTTGCAGCTGACTGCTGCCCAAGCCAGAGTCGGTGTTTCCATCATACTTCTTAAATCTTCCACTTCCTACCTCCCCAGCATGCCTGGATTACCCAGCTTTTTAATTTTTGCCATCTAATATGTATAAAATGAGACTGATTGTTGTTTTAATTTATATTTTTCTGATTATTAAAGAGCTGATGCCTTTTTCATTGTGCTATGATAACTTCTTGGGAGGCTAAAATAGCATGTAGTTGAAAGATATGCCTTTATAAAAGTTTTGACCAATTACTTAAACTCTTTGTCACTTTTCTTATCTATAAAATCTAGAATAATGCAATGTCCTCATTTATCATTATATTGCAGCCATCACTGTCACAAAGGAGATATTATGGCACATAGTAAACAGTAAATGAAAATACTATTATTATATTGACAATATGATACCTTTCTTACTAATTATACACCTCCAAGTATTTGGCATATAAAAGTGCTTAATACAGTGTTATTGAAGAAAGATCCAATGACTGAGGAGGGAGGAACATGTGTCTTACAACCTGGGCTACCTCAGTGCTGGTACTTTATTGCCTTCATAGATACTGTAAATTGCAGTCAGATTCAAGGCCACAGAAGACAACTCTATTTCTCTCATTTTCTGATGATAAGCAGTCACAAAGACAAAAAGACTTGAGTCTTAAGGGCACTCTCTCTATTTATTAAATGCCTAGCAACCTCCAGGTATTTCACATACAAATATGTCCTTCAGTCTTCACAACTGCCATACAAGGTAGTTATTTTTATTCTCATTTCACTAGGATCTTAGATGACTTGCTCAAGCGGCCTCATCTCATGAATAGGGAGCGATTTGAATTTGGGATGTTCCGATTCTACTGGACTCCAAACTCAGGCCTGTTCTTAGAGAATACATGGTTTAGAGACGCTGGGGATTGTACCACAGTGAACATGCCTGAGGGAGGGCGATATCTCAAGTTCTTTATTTTAAATAATCAGATAAGTCTGTGGGTATGGGCAAGAACTTTCAGGATACCTCTATGCTGAAGCAAATAAGTGAGAATCCATGCATGTTGTGATATGAACTTCTCTACTGCCTCCACAAAAAAGGATCCTTAAAACAGAATGGTTCGTATAGGAGGTGGCACTCTAGTTCCACCATGGTTCTGTGCGGCTGTGCAGATGACGTTTGGGCTCAGTCTTGAATCAACTAAAATTCGATGCAAGTGCCATAAACAGTTCAGAAATAGATATGATACTGTGTATGGTTTGTATTCCCGTTTCTCAGGTTTTCTTCTTCACAACTGGGTTTATAAAACACCTTCATAATTCTGGTGAATTAATGGGAAATACTGTTTATTTGATCTCCATAAAAACTGACTTCAGGAAAGGTTAATTCTGAGTTATAAAAGAACTTAATCTTTTCCTTAACAAGCTTATTTCCAGCCTAACAAATATAATGAGCTAATTAATAAACATGAGCTCAATTTGGGCACTCTTACTGCAAGCAGGCAGTCAGAATTTAACTTACAGAGTTACAAAAAAGGAGAGCTTTATTACTGAGTGCTAAGTGGAGTCACCTTCCTTTGTGTCTGGTTCGTTGTAACTAACATTCCTCTTATTTAAAGGCCAGAAGCTCAGATCTGTGTGGCACACTGAGGACTTGGCCACAATACCAAACAGAAAAAGGGATCCTTAATTACTTTCCCCACACTTATCAGTTCCTGGAGGAAGGCAAGCCCAGGATAATGACATCAACACCCTGAAAACCGTGTCTTTGTGCTTCTCTATGATTGCTATAAAATGCACTGACATGTTTCAGTGCAAATTACTTCTTAAACCATTAACCATAACCTGATAAAGAGCCATTTTGATGGAATAAAACAGAAGGTTTTTTTAAATTAAATTCTTTATTGGTACACTTTATATACATTTCACAATCACACTCAACACTGGGGAATTTGTACCAATATATGACAGAAGTTAATTCTCATTTTTACCTATAACCCTACCCACCCACAACCCCCCACTCCAGGAAAAGTTATTTTTCTATAGTGAAAATAACATTTATGAGTTGATTTAAAAATATAGTTTAAGTGACATAGCTTGTCCATTTTAACACATCGTACCTATGAGGAGAACTGCTGCTTAGAATGGATTCAGCATTTCTGCATCTTCTGTCGTGTGAGCTTCAATAAATTGCAAATTTAGCTTTAGAACAAAAAGAGCTTTTTGAAAGACCCTAGTAGCAGGAAGCCTCAAGATATTCATAATAATGGAAATTTCCACCACTTCAGAGCTGACCAGAACAGCAGGATTTGAAAACCAGAGTTCAGATGAGCATTTTAGGGCTTCTCAAAAATTTCTTTGTGAGTGGACTTTGTTTAGGATTCTGACAACCTCTGCAGGAGGCAGGGCCATTTTATGGTGCATGAAATTTCAGGTAAATACACTTTCAATGTTCCTGTCTATATTATGTATCTATAATTAGATACATAATTACTAAAGTCAGGGGTCTGGAGGAGATACAAGTAATTTGCTAATGAAGATTTAGAATACTGGATGGAGAGGATATAAGTACTGTCGATTTTTGTCTAACTGATGCTGGTGAAGATCTTGAATCATCTTTTTGTTCACATCCAAAAACCACCTCTTTGTGTTCTTTTTGTGAAATGCTCTCTTTCTGGCTAATTTTACCTCTCTGGTGGTTGTGTCCCTTGACTTGAGCTAATGAGGTGTAAGGGGAAGTCAGCTTGTGGTCTCTGGAATAGATCTTCCTTCTTAGTAAAAAGAGAGGCCAGTGAGGAGAGATACTTTGCCTGCTCTTGGAATGTTGTGTGAATTGAAATGATTCTTGTCACTGCTCTGGTTTTCTGGCTACCACAAGAGGAAAGCCTCACACCCAGCACGGTGAAGTATCTGAGTCTCCGGACCACACGGAAGAAAGTCTTCCTTTTCGCAGCAGAGGGACCTGGTCTGAGAGATCTTGGGAGGTCTAGACACTTTTGGCTGGGTACTGACACTCAGCCAGCTGCGTGTCAACTGATGGAAATGCTTGGTAAAACGTGGTAAGATGGACCAGGAAAATTTCAATATTGTAATTTCTTCTACAGCAACATAAGCATACAAATATCAGGGACTTTAAGAAGTTCTATTAGCCATATATATGTTTTGTGGTACCAGGGATCAAGCTCGGGCCCTTATGCATCCAAAGTTGGCACAGTACCACTTGAGCTAAATCCGCAGCCCCTAGCCAAATGGTTTTAACTGAGCTGATCTTCTTCTTACTCCCTTCTCTCCTCAATGTTTATTGCTGTAGCCACTGTTTTGATGTGTTTTTTTTTTTTTTCTGGTATAGCACTTTGTGTCAGAACACATTTTAGGAATTGTTAAAGGTATAGTATCAAGTATACTCACATTTTTTGTTGAAGCCAAGAGCTTCTGACTCCATACTGACACCCACACCAGCCTCATAAGTTATCACCTCCAGCAATCCGTCTTCTATAAGAACATTCCCTCATTCCTCCCCACCTCGCTGTGCCAGGAAAAGCAGGGCTGTCCACCAGGACCTCTACTTTTAGGAAAATGGCCAGACCCTCCCTTGGGACCCACCGCATCCACAAGACTTCCCTATGTGAAGCAGCCACATCTCAGCAACAAGTCTGCCCCCTCTCCGTGACTCTCAGAGACTAGCAGAGAAATGCTGGAGCCAGAGGCTTTGTTTAAACTGTCAGTTCTAGGAGAGCCATTGTCTCCCCGGAGCTAGCAGACTAAATTCTGGAAGAATGTATGCTTGGTGCTCTCCGCCAGACAGAATGTAGCAGATGGCCTATTAGCCAGAAAGGAGTTTTATTAGCATCAGCTCAAACAACTACAAAGAGGCAGCTCTGGTTAAAACCACTTGGAGCTTTCACGGGCACTTGCCTGCTTGGGCATGAAAAAAACAATTTCCTGTCTCGTGTTTTGTTATCCCTGGGTTGATAAGGTGGAAAGAAGCCAGTTTGCACTGCTTTATATTTAAATCACAATTCACGTTTATAAAGTTATTTGCATCTGCTCCCACTGGACAGTTCTTTCTGATTTCCCCTTAACTGAGAGGATGAGTTGCCTTTTTTCACCTCTTAAGCTACCAAGATTAGATTTGCATCTCGTGATTTGCTTAGTTCATTGCAGGGGTGTTTTCACAGATCCAGAGAGCAAAATATTTAAATAACTGCAAAATGAAGCTCCCACACCTCGCACAATGAGAACACACTGCACAATGGATAATGACTAGACTTGGGATTAGACACACCCTGCTCTGAGGCTGACTCTTTTCGATGCGACTTCACTTTTATAAGCCTCTATGTTCTCATCTTTACAAGTGGAACAACACTACCTCTTCTAATTATTCTACAGGATGGTCAGCAGGGTTCTGAGGAGAGTGCTGAAATCTGCGTTGTTTGGTCTTCTATCTGAAGCACTAAGCTTCTTCCTCATCACAGAAAAAATTCAGGGAATGCATGTTGCACCAACAAATAATGCTACACTTTCTCACTGCATTTTAAAATCATGCCTAACATATATAGAAAATTGTAATTATAAATTGAGCTGTTTGGTGTGTAAAATTGTTTCATAGTTTTTACTTGGTAACCACTTAACTCTCAAATTAAAAGAAACTATCTAAAATTTGGGCAATTAATATAGATGCTAAAAGGTGATAGATCTATAATTTAGCCAGATGATTGTTATAAGACAAACACACACAATTTCTGACTTCTTATGATAGCACACTTTGTTTTTCATACTTAGTATCAAGTATGTGAAAAATACGATGTGTTTTGAAGCGCTTTGACAATCAGAAGATAGTAGAGATAATACAAAAACTTTGAGCAAACATAACGTAATATTTGTGGATGATTGTAGGGAAAAAGGAGTGACAGTATTTTTATATGAATATGGAAGTTCTTGCTATTTGTATAGTACGAGGTATTTGCTGAACACCTACTGTGCCAAATGCTAGGGAGAGAATGGTGACCCATGTAGATACTCTTGTTTTCCTAAAACATAGAGTCTAGTTGGGGATACATGTTAAATATTTGCATAGAAAGGTCTATAACTATATTGTGATAAGTGTTAAGAAGAAAATTTAACCAGCAAAATGGGAAAATATTATGGAAGGAAAGATTTAGATTAAGAGACAGAGAAGACTTCTATGAATAAGCTGAGACCTAAGTAGGCACCAAAAGGATGAGCAAATGTAGCCAGGTGAAGAAGGGGGACAACAGTGCTGTAGGTGTGTGTGGAGGCCACAAGGCCCTGAAGTGACTTAGTGGCTTGTAGCACACTGAAGAGGTCACAGAGACCGTGCTAAGTTGGGAGGGATAAGTGGAGCCTGGGATGTATAGCTTTCTAGACAAAGGGAAATATTTGAGCTTTTATCCTGAGGCTAGAGAGAGAGACTACAGGTTACATTTTTCCTAGATCATGTTGCCCAAAGGTAGAAAATGAATTGGGGTCAAGTAGAAGTGACCTGGTAAGAATAAACTGGTGTAAGTTAGACAGAGATGGTCGTGTTCTGAGCAAGTGATGGGTGTAAAGAAAAATCCTGGAATTTAAAATGTATTTTGGGTTTTTTTTTTTAAGATAGGGTCTCACTTTGCAGTTCAGGCTGGCCCTGAGCTCACTATGTAGCCCAGGCAAGGCTTGAATTCAGCAATCCTCCTGCCTCTGCCTCCAAGTGCTAGGATTACAGGTGTGAGCCACCACACCCGGCACTGTGGTATGCAGTACTGATTGCTCATGGTATTGTTGTATGTGGTTACCAGGGATTGAACCAGGGACCTTGCACTTGCTAGGCAGGAACTGGGACCACTGAGCTAAATCTCCAGCCCCTGGATTTAGTATTTGCAACATGATTGAGAAATTGGGTACTGGGGAACTGCAGAATGTTGATAAATCAAGAAGGACTCCAGGTCTTGGATTTAAGCAACTGACTGTCCTGAACAACTGTTTACCAAAATGGCAACACTGAAAGAAAAGCAAAGCTTGATGGGAAGATTTAGAAATATGAAGACAAGCAATCCTTTTTAATATTTAGAAATACGTGTAGATAATTTTCCTGATTCTACTTTCCATATTTTCTAAGCAGCTGCAGAATATAATTATTGAGAAGGAAAGTGAAATTTACATTTGTAATCCTCATGTTTTGATTTTTAAAGCCAAACTTGTCATTGGTTGTGTTACATTTCTTGGTAGCTATGATGCAGATTTAGAGAGGAGGAAGAATATATTAGCTACCACACATTCATTCCATCTAGCTATGTCAAGAGAAACCTGGGGAATCAGTCATGCTGGGTAATGAAAGAAAGTCTAGTTGGCACTGTATGGCAGAGATGCTGACTACTTTGGAGGATATAAAGAGCAATGAGAGTGGAAGTCTATCCCTCCAAAGTGTAAGGAAGATAATTAAGCTTCGTTTATATTAGAATCTTTTTTTCACAGTGAGAGGAAAGATTGAAGGCAGAGTAAGTGTTCAAAGCTGCCAGTGTTATTTTTTTTCCCCAGATAGTTGTTGAGTTTCTTCCAGAATCTTCCATACTTGGCAGCCCTGGGCAAATGCCAATGGCCCCATTTATGTGAAGAATATGGTACTTCTCTGCTAGCTTGGAGAAGAGTTATGATCTACTTTTAAATTCCACTGAAGTGTTTATTTTGACACAAAATAGCTTAATTCCTAAGCCTATAATTTTGTAGGGAAAAGATACATATTCTCATGTGTCACAGAAAATTTGAAAAGATTTGACTTTTGAACAAAAATCATCTGGGATGATTTATACTTGAAAGTGAAGAGATAGATTCAAAAGATCTTAAAAAATTATTTGACTTTATTCTAGTTGATAATCTGTGTCAAATGACATCCCAACACATTGCCAGTCACATTAGCAAAATTGGATACCACTTACAAATGCTTTCAGTGTCAACAGATTTTAGATCATTTAGAAGCATATTTCAGATTGCCTGTTTATGGACTGTATCAAACCACATGCATTAAAATTATCAAGGTTACAATATTTTCTACCTATTTTATGAAATATGAAAGTTAAGCATTGTCAAACTGTTTCATTAACTTAACATTTAGTAGGAAGCTGTTGAGAATCTCATGAAATTTAAAGTATTTTAAATTATTTATGAAAACTCATACGTGTTTATGTAAAAGAACCTTTTCTATTTCCTTGGCAGAAGCAATAACATTTTATTTTCCAGGCCAGAGTTTAATGATTACAAAATATGTTATATATACTGTACTTTATGAATTCCTTATAAAGACTACAGAATCTTCCTTAATCAATTAATTACCTTTGAAGCCATCCTCTGTGGAATTAAGAAATCACTCTTTTCTAAAAGGCTGCTTAATCAGTAATACAGCTAAAGTCAGGGGAAGATACTCTAGTTATAGGACAAAGGACAATGTAAACAACTGCTTTACGATTAACCATTCCTGAACTGGGAATAAGAGCACGTGACTGTGTATGGAAATCATAGACAATATCTTTTACTTTTGTTACCTGGATGTTTTCATTTCAGAGGACTGCTGCAACAGAGTACAACAACATGGGATTCAGACAAAAGAAAATCATTCCCTTATACTTCTGGCATCTTCTTTTCTTTTTGGTGGCCTTCCAGGTTAACCCAAGATGATTTCATCTCCACAAAGTCTTTCACTTCATTACCTCTGGAAAAACTACCTGAGCAAGGTCATGGTCATAGGTTCGAGGGGTTGAGATGTGGAGATAGCATTTTTGGGAGGCGTAATCCAATGTACTCCAACAGATTATTAGGAACTATAGTTCCTAATGTATATATATAGATGTATATGTATATATATGGATATATACATATATAGTATGTATATGTATATATGGATGTATACTATATAGTATATGTATGTATACATATAGTATATATATGTATACATCTCTCTATACATTTATATATATGTATATATATAAATTTTCTGGTTTAATCATTGTGCTATGTTTATCTAAAATGCTAATACTGTACTAAGGAATCTGGGTGGATTATTTTCACAAATTTTCATAAAGTCTAAAATTACCTTATAAAGTTAAAAAAAGGAAAGTCTCCATGAATAAAGCCACTTAAACTTACTGAATGTATAGTTCTAAGGGAGGAGACTGGTAAATCACCTATTGCTAATGAGTATTCCAGATAAATGTTATATACACTCAGAAATTATATCTCTACTTTTAGTAGAAAGAAATGCAGCACAGAATAAGTATCTTTTCCTGTCCTCAGAGGTTAGATGAGAATTACAGGTCACCGTTCAGTGCATGGTTTTTACAGATGAGGATGTGAGTGATGCCCTGCCAGAGAGAGCATGATGCCCTCGGAGTTTAACAGGCCGAGACAAACACTGCGATGATGCAACATGTCTGAGTTGTACTAACTCATTTAAAAGCATTTTATTATTTTAGCTCTGTCAGAGTCCTAGCTGGCCCTTCACATGTTACTTGTTTTAAAATTTAGAATAGCAAAGTTAAACCTTGTGCTTGATAAACCCCCAAGATGTTCTCTTCATTCTCCTTCCCATATTCAATTTCTAATTTTTTTTTTTGAGACAGAGTCTCACTTTGTAGTTCAGGCTGGTTCTGAGCTCACTATGTAGCCCAGAAAGCCTCGAACTCAGCAATCCTCCTGCCTCTGCCTCCCCAGTGCTGGGATGACAGGCACGAGCCACCACGCCCAGCTCAAATTCTAATTTTTATTTCTGTATTGTCACTCAGACTACAAATAGCAGCGTATCTTATGCACAACACACATGTTGGGATTATAAATGTAGTGGATATTTAAATTTTTTTTTGAGATAGGGTCTCTCTTTGTAGTTCAGGCTGGCTCTGAGCTCACTATGTAGCCCAGGCAAGCCTGGAACTCAGCAATCCTCCTGTCTCTGCCTCCCGAGTGCTGGGATTACAGGCGTGAGCCACCACGCCCAGCTGGCTATTTAAATTTTAAGAAAATTTATTACAGTAAAAGACACATTGCCATTTATCCCTGTCCAAGTATTCCTAATCACCTTGAACATCTTCATTTATCATTCTTGCCATTTTCTGAAGCAGTTCTGGAAGTCCTCCTTCTAGAGTATCTTTAATTGGGCTGTCATTACTACTTTGATATCCTGAATTGATTCAAAATGTTGACTTTTCACCATCATTTTGATTTTGGGGCAAAACCAGAAGTTGCGCAGTACCACATTCAGCGAATAAGATGGATAAGGACACAAAATAATGTTTGCATGAAGATGTCTTTCTGGTGGATTTAATGGAAGCTTTCCATGAATGTTTGATCACCTCTGTGAAGAACTCATCAAAGAGACCTAGAATTGCTTCCTAAAGTGGTGAGAACAATGGGATAAGCATGTTCAAACCTAGATGGAGCATTTTTAAGGAAATTAATGGCAATGTGTCTTTTACTGGAAATTTTTTTTTTTTTTAAGATAGGGTCTCGCTTTGTAGTTCAGGCTAGCTCTGAGCTCACTATGTAGCCCAGGCAAGCCTGGAACTCAGCAATCCTCCTGTCTCTGCCTCCCAAGTGTTGGGATAACAGGCATGAGCCACCACACCCGGCACTTATGAGGATGACTTTTAAAAACACTTTATTTTTAATGCTCATTTACAAAGTGGTGATATGTACTAATTTATGGTTGAAACTGAAATACATTAACATTTTACATTTGGCTATAATTGTTGGCTTCTGTAAAAGTTATTACTTTCACGTTGTAGTAACTTATGTCAAGTATTACTCTCCTATTATTTTTTCTCATAGTATCACTCTCCATCTGTCACAGTGCCCTGAACATAGTAGGTACTAAGTAAATATTTAGTGAAATGAAAGTATTTGATAACAGATAAAAATTTTCCAAACTTTTGCCTGGTGCAGAAAAGCATATTTTTAGGATATGATCAAATAATTTGCCTTTAGATATCCTTTCAACTAACATTTGCTAAGTATTTGTGAGATTACAAATATCATCTAGTGATAAATGGGACATGGTCCTTGAGATCATGGCTTGGTTAGGGCATTGGACATATATATGTATAAGGCTGTCATCAATGTAGTCCTGATAGTCAAGCCTGCTCATTAGTACACTGTCCTCATCCTCTGGTGTCGTTCAAGACCTCAGCTTCTCCCGTCATAGATAAGCCAACCTTTCATCCCTTTGGCCTTATGGATTTCTTAAACTGTGGGGTATTGGATGGAATGAGAACAAGGTGTGTCTGGGTGCTGGGAGGAACCATTCACTTTGGGCAGCTGGGTGAGTACACACACACAGAGACAGGTAAAAGGAAGAACAAAGGAAGAGCGGCATCCTCCTTGGTGATGATGAGGGACCAGCAGCCATCTCAGAGGGTGCAAGAGTTGCTTTCCTTGAAGAGGCAGCCGAGCTCTCTTTGGGTGGAAACTCAGCTACAACATGGCTTCCCTCAGTGCTCAGGCTTCAGGAGCCCGTAACTCTTTCATCTTCCTTCTGCCCACTTGTTGCTGTTTCTTAGCTCTTGTTGGAGTGCCGTCCTTTGTTGCATGATTTACCATATACACTGATTCTCTTCTTTCATAATAGAACTCACTGGCAAGACATCACAGGCAAGACATCAAAGTTTCTGGAGGTCAGTAAAAAGTCTTCACTCTTTCAGATACTGCTGTAGTGAAGGGATATACAGCTGCAGCAAAAGAGGTGGACAAAACAAAGCATTTGCATATTAAAACAAGTGAACAAACATTCTCTCCTCATTTTTCCCCCTCCCCTCCCCCTCTCTTCTCTCTCAGTGTGGGTAAGAAGCCACGTGAGCTTGAGTGGAGGATATAGAAAAGTCTATGTGAGCCAGGAGAGGGGAGCATGGGGTGAGCACAACCTACCCAGGGGAAGGAGGGATGGGACCCGGCCTTGAAAGATGCATGAAATAATAATAGATAATAAATAAATAGTAAATTGTTTCTGAGAATTCCTGATAGGAAATAGAGTTTCTGGAAGGGAAGAGTTTTGGGAGGCTCTGTCACGTTGCGGGGGGCTGAGCGTGGGTAATGAGGTCAGGCAGCTGAGAAGGTGCTAGATCGCCATCTGCTGTGGAAGATACACTCATGTCTTGGGGGTCAACCCTCCAGCCAGTGAGGAACTGTTACTTGACCTCGCAGAAGCGCCTTATCCTGCTGTCCTCCATCAGCCTAGATCCTGACAGCCAGACTCCCAGCAGGCCAGGGGTCATCCTGTCAGTGTGGGCTCACCCGGAGAAGTCAGTGAGTAGCTCTTCCCTTGAGAGCAAATGATGCGCACGGCAGGCGGGAGGCACCACTGCCCCTCGTACCTCCCGGCCTGTCTCCTTAATCAATACTTGTCTATCAACACAGAGCTAATTTTAAATAAAGGGAGGCATACTACAGTTATTGAGTGAGGAGAGGCCTTCAGATACGTGGAGGCTTGAAGGGAGGAACAAGGATTGGCAATTCTCTTGATTTCAGCCCAGCTGATGAGTGCCAATGGACTGGCAGATCCTGGTGACAGGCTGCCACCCCAGCACGATGACCCACTCCTCTGCCCCACCCACCCCTCACTTTCCTGGCAAAGGAGTAATTGGACTCAAGTATTTCTTTGTATCATCTTGCTGTCAAGTAGTGAAAATCTCATTTTACAATAGAATTGATAAAGTTATCACTTGTCATGTTATGTTGATCAAAACAGTGCATTTAATGCCCCCCCACAAAGTTTTTGTGACTTAAATAATCCAGTTAGAAATAAATTACAAAGGTTAAAACTTGCCAGGAGAAACATCTAAGCATTCAAGTTTTATCCTCTTCAGATATTACCTGAGAGGATATTTATCCTTTTGGGTCTCACTTTATCTACACAGTTTTCATCTCCAAACCATCCTGGATAGAGCCTTGCAGGGCTGACCTGGCGTGTTGACTGTGGGGGAGCCTTTGTAAATCTCTGGCATTGAAGGATGCAGCAGAATGGCCCTGCTGAGTTATGTGTGTGAGAGTGAAGACAAGCACTCACTTGAAGGGCAGAGAGAGTTTCCCGAAGGCATTTTGAAAATGGCAAGTGTCTGTAACTTGATGTCTAGAAACACAGCAAATCTAATTAAAGACAATGGGCAGCATATTAAAATTGCAAGCCATATTCTTGAAATTTGGTTTGGAATTCTGCTTGGAATTCTATTTATAATGTTGACGTTTATAATGGACATTTGAATCTGGTCAAGGTGAGAGATGCTTCTGGACTCTATTTTAAGGGCAAATCCATCTGCTCAATTTTAGTAACTCCTACACTTTCTCTTGCAGAAGATCTTCTAGATTTCCTTCCCCCTGCCTCTTCTCTTGATAGCCAGGGAACTGGTGTCCTCAGCATTAGACTGAAGATAGAAGGATGAGCAGGCTAATGGCTGTAATTCATGGGAGTGAGGTGTGAAGACCAGGATGCCATTTTTTCTATCCTTTTACTTTCTCATTTTTTGTATTTAAGAAGTAACATCCATCAAGATGTATAACAGAGACCTATCTCATAATTCATGTCATTTTAATTATGATTTTTGTGGATTCAGGAAGCTGAGATTCATGGGTATACAGTTTTTCTTCCTAAATTGGGTAGGGAGTAGTCCAGAAGCTGTGGTTATAGATGTTTTCCCCATTTAGACTAGCCCATCTGAGAATCTTAAGTGACTTTGTCCACACTTGAGATTTGGATCTTGCAGTTTTGAGTGGGGGAATGTAAGGGTGCGATTTTTAAGTAGACATTCTAGGTGATTATTTTTAAATGAGTGCTTATGATTTATGATTTATTTTATTATTTTACTTGGAAATTTCCAAGTGTATACAAAAATATATAAAACTGAGAAATAAAATTCCATGTACCTATTACCCGGTTCCAACTATTATCAATATTTCTCATTTCATCTTTGTCCCCACTAAGTTTTTTCCTTATATACTTTAAAGTGAGTCCGATTCCAGATTATTTCAAGCATGCATCGAGGGCATGTTTTTTTCAATTTTCACAAAATTACTAAGGCATGTCACACTCCCCAAATAATTCTGTAATAGCAATTAATATTCTATCCATATTCATATTTCTCTGTTTACTAAATGATTTTTATGGTTTGGTTATTTAAATCTGCCCACATGAGAGGTATACATCATGTTTAGATACTGTGATACTTTGCTTCTTAAGTCTCTATTTGATCTCCATTTTCTTTATGACATTGATATGTAGAGAAGCCAGACCTTGCACAACTTTAAACTGCATAATGATTTCCTTGCCTGTGAGTCTTTTTGAAATGCAGATTCTGATTCAGTAAATCTAGGGTAAGGCTGAAAGTCTACATTCTTGACTGATGCTGAAGATCTGGGGTAAAGGAGGCAAGGACTTGTACTTAGACAAGACTGTAAGAAAGTCCTTCTCTCTCCATATGGCTGACTCCTTCCCTTGATGTGGCATTTATTCTTCTTGACTTTATATGGGAATTAGTTTCAGAGACTTGAGGAAATTCAATTTTTAGAAATTTGGCAAGAACATTTTCACAGGTGGAACTATCTACTTACTGCCTTTTTAATGCAATACAAAGTACCCTCTTATTCCATTTTTAGTGATGCTAAAATTAGTGAGGTTGGAGTCCAAAGGACGTGTGTGTGTGTGTTTGTGTATGTTGGGATTTAAACCTAGGGCTTCCTGATTGTATGCTCTCTTACTGAATTACAAACCCAACCCAGATTCCAGGTGATTTTGACTCAGGAGTTTCATGAATGATAGTATTTACAACTTTGGAGTAAGAATAAAAATTCTACTTCAAAAAAGTGGCAACAGATACTGTTTATGAAGTGGTTGTTGTACCAGGAACTGTTTAATGCTTAAAGGTATTCAGGTACTTCTGACAATAACCCTAGTTGGTAGACACTGCTATTAGTTCCCATTTTAAAATGGGGAAACTGAGTCATAGAGAATTTAACTAACCTACTCAAGCTCACACACCAAATAATTGACAAAACAAGATTCAAACATAAGTAGATAAGTGCTATTTACTGCCTATCAGTCAAATTGAAGAAAGTCATGGAGATGAGGATTACCTATCTGTATTCCCCAAGGTGTTACAGATTTGTGTAACTTCATATGAAGACTTTTCTGCTTTTACTAGAATAGATTTTGCTAACTGATGAGGAAAAATGTAATAGTTAAATTAGAAGATAAATAAGTAGGGAGTAATTAAGATGGAAGACAGGAGAGAGTGGGAGGAAAGGGGACACTCAGTGCTGAGAAAGGTAGGATTTCTACCTGGTTCAGATCAACCATAGTGACAGCCTGACTGATGCATAAATTAATTACCTGCTAAGGTAGAGGGAACACAGTCCACTTAAGACCACCCTCAATTCTGGAGCAAGATTTGAATTAGGAGGAATTCCCAAGTCACCTTATGGTTCAGAATTTTCTAGTAGGACTCACAGAACTCACGGAAACCACACTTCTGGTTATGGCTTACTATAGGGAAAAGCTACAGATGAAAATCACCCCAGCATAGAACAGAGTTCAGGAAAAGTTCCAGACATGATGGTCCTCACCATCCTGTCCTCTTGAGTGAGGATGATGTGACTCTTCTGGCATCAGTGTATGACTATGCACAAGATGCAGGGAGCGCATTTGAGCCTTGGGCTTTGGGGCTTTCATAGATGTTCTGTCAGGTGGACATGACTGGCTGCTCACAGGGCCAATCTCGGTGTCTAATACCCAGTCCTTCGGGGGACTGACTGACACTGCAGGTACCAAGTCCCACCCAAACATATAGTTACCAGCTGCTGTGTCCTGAGCCACTCTAAGACTGTTCACTGTGGCCAGGTCATATTGGTAGACTAGCATGGCTTGAGGCCAAGGAGAACAAAGTTACTCCTATTAGACACAATATTCTAATTGCTTAGTGATTACATCCTAGAAGCCTACAGAAAATGTCAAGCAAGGCAAGGTTAAATTTTTAACCAAACACGATGTGTTGTAGCAGAAGGAAAACTCATAACTTGCCCATCTGGCTCCACTTGGGTCACCTGACAGAGAAAGTTCCCCTCTCATAGGGTGGGTACCATTTCTGGGCCTATTCTGGAATCCATCTACCCAGCACATGGAGAGAAGATGGGGCCACTGAGAAGAGGAATTTGTCTCACTTTTTGTCTTAGTTCTGTCAGCACAAGGAGGTACATGTTATGGGTGAACATCAGGTGAGCATTCCAAAGTCTATGTCATAAATTTATTTTCCTCAGAGGGCTCAAGAAAACCAGTGCTTTGTTTGATCCTCACAGAAGTGATAAAATGGATGAGGCTTGAACTGAGGGATTATAAAGTTAATGAACATGATGGAATCTTAGTTTCCCTTCTGAACCCTCAGAAAAGTTGTACTGCAGATTTTACAACCAGAATTAAAAAGCAATTCAAGGTCACTTCTTCCTCTTGCTTGCTGCAACTTCACTTAACGACTGCAAGCAGACGGCAACCTTTCCTATTAGAAAAACTCTCAAGAGAGACTATGGAGGTGGAGATTTTTGTCATCTTATCAGAGATGACTGCAAAAATGTGCTTTAACCACAGGCCACTGAGGAATGCTCTGCTTGTTGGAGTGTTAGAATTCTGGCATCCAGGTGGGAAATGTCTCAGACATCTGCCTTTGGTAGAGAAGGGAGCTTTGATGATACATCCTTAACCCAGAGAAGCTTTGTCTTATTCATCTGTATCCGCAATGACTAGACAGTAGACATTGTCTGTGAATGTTTTAAGGGACCCTGCAAATAATGGCTTCTGTTGAACACCTGCTGTCTACAGGTTAGACTTCATTTGGAAGAATATTTTTTAACAGCTCATTATATTAATAATTCACAGTAACAATTTACAACTGTGAAGAGATGAGCAATTGAACAGCATTAAAACAAAACACAGAATCTACTAAGGCCTAAGAGATTAGGAAACAATAGTTGAAATTTGCCCTTGGGGTACTAAGTACCACTGAAATAACAGTCAACTGAGGAGCTAGTATGAAGAGTGAGCAAATGATGAAGTTATTTATTATTAAAGCAAAATCAAAAGCCCATCTAGTAATAAGCATTGTAGCTTTTTTGGTCTTATTACTTAAAAATCTTTTTAGAAATAAACCGGGGGTATAATTCATATGTCACATAACTGTAAAGCATGCTGCAGTTCAGTGGTTTTTGATATACTACAAAAATGTACAACTTTGACTACAGTTAGCTTTAGAACATTCATCACTTCGAAGAAAAATATTTTTACCTTAGTTACCACTTCTCTATATTCACATCCCTTCTTCAGCCCTAAGCAGCCACTTCTTTTACTTTTTATCTTTTTTTTGGAAACAGGGTCTTGCTTTGTAGTTCAGTTTGGCCCTAAGCTCTCTATGTAGCTCTGGCAAGCCTTGAACTCAGCAGTCCTCCTGCCTCTGCCTCCCGAGTGCTGGGATTACAGGCCTGAGCCACCATGCCTGGCATTGTGGTATGTGGTACTGATTGCTGGTGGTCCTGAGTCACCACACACGGTATTTTTTTAATTGGTACATTATACATACATACACATATGTGTGTGTGTGTGACAATTACACTCCACATTGAGAATTTGCACCAGTATATGACACAACTTAATTCTAATTTTTCCGGTACTGAGGATCAAACTAGGGACCTTGTGTTTGCTAGGCAGGCACCAGAACCACAGAGCTAAATCTCTGGCTCCCCTTCTTTTACTTTTGTCTCCATAGATTTAACTACTGTGGTCATATAATATGAATATATGGACATGTCTGATTTCTTTAATTAGCATAATGTCTTTAAGATATTTCTGTTATAGCCTTATCAAAGCATATGGATATGCCACCAATTCTTTATCTGTTCACTGCTGATGGACACTTGGGTTATTGATTAGTATGACTAATATGATTAATGCTGCTATAGACATCAGAGTACCAGTTTTGTGTGAATACATTTTTTCATTCTTCTTGGGTATATACCAAGGAGTAGAATTGGGTCAAGTGGTAACTCTGTTTAGTAATTTGAGCAATTTACAGATTGTTTTCCAAAATGGCTAGACTATTTCAATATTCCCACAGCAGTGTTTGAGGATTCTGATCTTTTTCACATTCTTGCCAACATTTGTCATTTTTCCATTAAAAATTATTAGAACAATTCAAATAAGTGTAAATTGGTCTTTCATTTGCGTGCTTTTCACTTCCCTAGTAAGTAATGAGTTGGGCATCTTTTCATGCATTTATTGGTCATTTATATATCTTCCTTGTAGAAGTTCTATGGTTCTTTTATGTTCAATATTAATTTCTTTTTAAGCTTCATCTATAAAATGAGTTTGTGATACAGCATTACTAATAGGAGTAAATGAAACACTACACACAAATATTTATCTTGTATCCAGTGCTGAGCTGATGATTACAATTGCTGAAATTGCAGACATCTCTGAACCCATTTCTTCATCTCTACTGCTCCAAAATTTTCTGATATGTGTTCTACTAAAGTATAATTATAGTATAAAAGCAATCACTGACACTTAGCTTTAAAATTGTTTTGTGCTAAATATCAATGAATAGAATTACCCAACTCTTACCAGCTATATGATGTTGGTATCATAGATAACCCAACTTATCTGACACACTAATGACAGTGAAATGAGGAATTCTAGGAATTCATTTGGAGCCTCACTGTGTAAAGCTCAGATTCATACGGTACAAGGATGGTGTTAAAAGTCCATCAAGTAGAACAAAATCTATAATCTACTCCTGAAATAACATAATGCCTGACATAGCATTTACCGTGTTTTATGTACTGTTTTGAGCAACATGTTACATGTATATTGGATTCACACAAAATGTTTGTGAAATACATGATAAACAAGTACTCCCTGAGTAGCTGCCATGTACCAAATACTGTGTGCAAAATGCTATGAATTCACGGTGAGCAGAAAGGACATAGAGTCTACCTTCCAAGCCTACAGTGTAGAAAGGGAAGTGACATTGCTTGAATCCCCCCTCCATGAATGTGGATTCCGCTGAGGTGGAAGCTGGGGGGGCAGCCATAATATCACAGGCCCACTGGACCAAGTTGCCTCTCTGGGAAAGCACGACTTGGATGAGAGATGCAGAAACTGCCTGTGGAGGGGTAGAGAGGTGAAGCACTGGAGGGAAAAGTTCTGTGGTGGAGGAAGTGAGGTGAGGCTGAGAAGCAAAACTGAAAGGTCAGGGAGGATGAGTGTAGACAGCAAGTGGGAGACAGTTATAAGGCGAGTTTGTCGCCCACTTGCAAGCCTCATAAGAGTTCTTATCTTAACTTTGATTAACTCATCAAAAGGTTAACTGTGGGGGGTAACATTCCCAGGTTTCTGCCTCCACGGCTGCAGTGTGAATAACCAAAGGAAAGAGGTGAGAGGGGATAGAGGGGACTGCGATCCCATAGATAGGGTCTCAAGGGAGAAGCTGGAGAAGTCTGGATTCATAATAGGGCGGATGACAGCTGGCGAGATTTACCTTTATAAAGCACGGCTGTCTGTCTTCTCAGTCATGGTACCAGCCAGCGTCTGACAGAAAAAAATAACTCTCCCCGACACATATGCATGGGACCCAAAGGCACTGACGTGGAAACACGGAGCCCATCCTGATGCTCGTCTGTCGTAGAACACAATTCCTTGCTGGAAAGCAGCTCCCTTCTCGTTGCTGTTTTATCCCGAGGCATCTTGAAAGTCCTAAGTTGCAGTGCCATCTCTGTTTCCTTTTTTCACCCCACCCATCTTCTCTTTTTAACTAACTCTTCTTGGATTTTGTAATCTCTGCAGTTTGGGGTTTTCAAGGTCCGGGCTTAGCGTCTTTACCGAGGTTGGCTGTCCTGCTGTTTCCAAGTACACCATTTTGGGACCTCAGGTTTCCGGCAGCTGGGCTCTCCATAGGGAAAGTTAACAGCAAAGCATAGCGGCATTCATTTCCACAAAGTTGTGCCAATAACAATGGATATTAGAATTATTTTTAACAGAATTATGTAACAGAAACAGTGGCTTACATAAATAATCACTGAATTTAAATAATTACCATTACTATCAAGAGAGGGGCTTTTTTGTTTATTTTTATCTTTATTGGTACATTGTATATACATATCGTGATTACACTCAGTATTGGGAATTTGTACCAGTATATGACACAATTTAATTCTCAATTTTTCACATTCTCTTACCCACCCCACAACTCCCCACTCCTAAATACATAAGCTTTGTTTCCTTTTTTTTTTTTTTTTTTTTGAGACAGGGTCTCGCTTTATAGTTCAGACGGCTCTGAGCTCACTATGTAGCCCAGGCAAGCCTCAAACTCAGCAATCTGCCTGTCTCTGCCTCCCGAGTGAGTGCTGGGATTACAGGCGTGAGCCACCACGCCCGGCTGTTTCCTTTTTTTTTTTTTTTTAATTACCATCACATTTTTTCTTTACTCCTGAGAGAGGAGCTATTTTATTTTGCTTTGTTTTTTGGTTATTATCATTGCTGTAATCTAAGTACCTAGAAGAGATCTTGGCACATAGTAGCTGCTCAATTGATGTATATTGAATAAATGGATAACTGGTGCAAGAAAGAAGGAAGGAACAAAGAAAGGAGGAAAAAAGGTAGGAGGAAGGACGTGAGCACTTCCTACATGTAAAACATTATTCTAGATAGGTAAATTTGACACACTGGACTCATTTTCTCTTCCTCCTCCCCTTCCTCCTCCTTCTTGTTCTTGTTCCTCTTCCTTGTGTTACTGAGAATTGAACCCAGGTCTTCACCCTGACCTAAATCCCCAGCCTGTTGTCTTGTTGCAAAGGGTTTGCCTATATTGCCAAACTACCCAGGCTGGGCTCAATCTTGGACCTTCCTGGCTGAGCCTTCAGACTGCTGGGATTACAGATGTATGTCACCACACTCAGATGGATACCTTTTCTTAACTTTTATTGAAACCTAACTGATGAATTTATTATAATCTTTCTAAAGCAGTGTTGACTTTCAAAAATAGTTTTTGAGATTATATGGAATTTCAAATTTTATGCTTTTCATATTAAAAAGGTAAAAGGAAATAGGTAAAATTTTATTGTATATTTGATTTAATTTACATTTTAAAATGATCATGTTAAGATGTAATGAATATAGATATATCAGAAAGATATTTTACATTTTTGTTGTACTTAATCTTTGAAATTCAGAATGTATTCCAAAATTACAGGGCATCTCAACTCTGAGTGGCCAAAATTTCAGGTGCTCAATACCCATGGATGCCATATTGGTCAGCAGGGATAGAGAGTCGATAGGCCTGAAGTCCCAGGCTAGCAAGCGGCAGGCCTGGGGTGCAAATCTAGGTCACTTGGCTCTAGAACTGTGCTTTTAATCACCATGTGTGCTGCCTTATAATGAAGCACTATTTACAGAAGATTTAAGAAACACATACTTATAATTAAGCAGCTTATTAATCTTTAATCATTATCAAGATAGTTCCAGTCAATACACCCATGAGGTTCTCTGAGGCTTAAATGGAAGTATTTTTTCCACTTCTGCTGAATATTTTCTTGGCATTGGCCTCCTCTGGGACTCCTTGGCTTTTCCAGAACTTCAGGCCAGCTTACTGTCAAAGCCCTTCCAAGCAGATGCCTGCGGCACAGTTGCTCTCTGTAATATGTACAAATGGTGCAAAAGGTCTGCTTTTTTGCTTAAGCTGTTTGAAAGCAGGACAGAATGGCCTTAGTCCTGCCCAGGACTGTGAGACCCCTGCTGAGTTCTCTTTGGCTTTCTTGTTGTTTCCAATACATGACAATCAAGTTGAACTGGAAGAAAATCACTATGTTCCCCTGTGAGTGCCTTTTTCTTTATAAAGAAGCCTTTTCTTATGACTTTGAACTTGGAGTTGTGCCATTTTGGCATTTTAACTGAATACACCTTTGTCAAGTATTACAGTCATGGATATGACAACTTTATTTTGGGCAAATGCTGCTTTTTAAAAGGGGGACTTTTTTTTCTTTTACACATTAGTGCTTACATATTGCAGATGTAAGAAATAATGATCATTTCTACTGTATGGTCATTGTTCAGATTTTTATTTTTATTTTTTTATTTTTTATTTTTTTTGAGACAGGGTCTCGCTTTGTAGTTCAGGCTGGTTCTGAGCTCACTATGTAGCCCAGGCAAGCCTCGAACTCAGCAATCCTCCTGCCTCTGCCTCCCGAGTGCTGGGATTACAGGCGTGAGCCACCACGCCAGGCACTGTGGTATGTGGTATTGATTGCTAGTGGGTGTGAGTCTCCACGCCCAGCATTGTATGTGGTTACCGGGGATTGAACTCAGGACCTTGCGCTTGCAAGGCAGGCGCCGGAACCACTGAGCTAACCCTCTGGCACTCATTGTTCAGATTTTTATTCTGTGGAAAAAGCTCCCCAAGTTTACAGACATAAATGCATTTTATTTCAGAAAATTTGGAAGCGCTCAAATGAGTAGCTCACCTCTAAACAAGGTGGTGTGGTGGGGGTGTGGCTGTGGACACATCTGTCTCTAAGATGGTGTCTTCATCTACACATCTGGTCCCTCAGTAATGTCCTTTCATGGTGACTGGCTTTGAAAGGGCTGCAACAGAAGCTGCCAGATCCATTAAGGGCTGTGACAAGAACTGATCCAGCGTGACTTCTGCCACAGTCTCCTGGTCAAAGCTGTCACCCAGCCCAACCTGAGTCAAGAGGGGTGAAGAAATAGATTTCAGTTCTTAATAAAGACATGTCAAGGTCTTATTACAGGAAAGCATGTTGGGTGGGAAATGGCCATTAGGCTTGGGAAATCCTACCTGCCAGTTTGCCTTGTGTCATTCCAAGTGTATAGCTTTGTTTCACATCTTTTCTGGCATTGAGATTTTAATCACCTTCTTATTGCTAGTTTTCTCTTCTATGCTAAACAGGCTAACAACCCTATAATAACCACCAAATAATTATTGTTCTCTTGCTGAAATGGGATCCGGGTATAAATTTAGGGCTGAATTTTTAGGAAAAATATAAATGAAAAGTCACCACTTACGCAAAAAGTTGTTTCAACCTAATGGTTTGTTTAAGTTTGCTCAAATGTGTTTCTTTTTCCGCTATTATTCCTTCTCACCTTCTACATCATCTTGCAGATGCATAACCATCCTCCTCAGATGAAGCAGATACGGCTCTCTGCTGTTACTGCCTCTGCGGGACACCCGCGTTCCTTTCTGGCTTCATCATCGTCCAACAGTAAGTCCTGGCCTCAAGTTCTCTCTGTTGAAATGCAGCACTGTCTCAGTGTTCCTGATTTTGACACTTTTCATGCCACTGACTGGCTAGTGTATTGATCTATGATGTATTTTATAGTAGCCCTGAACTGTTATTTGTATTTTTATTACTAATTTCCTTTTTTTTTTTTTTTGCTTTCTGGTTTATATTTTAAACTCTTTGAGATGAGAGAGTGTCTTTGTTTCCTTATGTTTCAGATGATGTCATTTACTTAGTTTGTGGTTCATAGGAAGTATGTATAAATGTTAAGTGTAGAGATGTTTATGATTTTTTTTGAGTAGATTTGCAGTTAAACATCACAGATACAAGGTTGAAGTTTTTCCTCAGTGGCCAAAAAAAATTGTTTGCTCATAGGAATGGAGGTGCTTTCCTTCTGACTTACTGATTACGAGGAGGTGAAATTTTGTGTCAGCTAAAAGCCTCCAAATCAATATTTGAAAACCTGGGGCCCCTTGCCGTACTTTTTCTCTCAAGCTGGGGCAATTGTGGTTGCTGGACTCCTAGGGTTACTGAAGTCCAGTGTTCTCTTTGTTCACATTAGTTTTGAAAGCAGATTTTCTTGATCACATATTTTACCTGTGTTGTGAGAATCAAAATTTTTGAACTACTGAAGTAAATGTGAGAGTGATTTTAAAAAGTTTTTTAAATCTTTATTGGTACATTGTATATATATACATGGTGATCACACTCAATATTGGGAATTTGTACTACTATATGACACAACTTAATTCTCATTTTTCTTATTCCCCTGCCCACCCCACAACCCCCATCCCCTAAATACATAAGCTTTGTTTCCCTTTTGAGAGTGATTTTTATTTGACATTTCTGACATTTATCTTATAAAAAAATGGAACATTTAGGGCTAGGGATTTAGCTCAGTGGTTCCAGAGTCTGCTTGGGAATTGCAAGGTCCTGAATTTGAGCCCCAGTACCACATATAACAATGCTTGGCATGGTGAGGCACACCTGTAATCCCAGCACTCTGGAGGCAGAGGCAGAAGGATTGCTGTGAGTTTGAGGTTTATTGGGCTACACAGTGAGGCCAGCCTGAACTACAAAGCTAGACCCTGTTTATAAAATATGAAACATTTAGGATGAATTTTTAGGTTTGTATATAAAAGTCATTTTTCAAGATATTTGTGATTATTTATGCTTCAACATTTTATGGTACAGTGGGAATTACTTAGACTACACACCTACTTCTGTCTTCTACCCCAAGCAACCCATATCTTCTGTTTTATTATAGTTTAGTTTCTCTGTAATATTGCTTTCCTGTGTTGAAAAACTTCCAAAGCCCAGACTTTCAGTTTCTCCTAGGCTCTACCCTATTTAAAAGAGGGCTTACCCAAATGCCCATCAACTGGAGACTGGATAAAGGAAATGTGGTTTTTCTGTAAAATGGAGTATTACTCTCCCTTAAAGAATGATAAATTTGAGTCATTTTTACTCAAATGGACTTACCTTCAGGGCATACTCGTAAGTGAAATAAATAGGTCACAGATGTGTAAATATCATATCTGTTCTCTGGTATGAGAAACTGAAGATGTTAATGAGTTGTAGAATGTATGATGTTATTGTGAAATAGAAAACAGTCAAAGGGAAATGTGGTGGAGGTGTGAGTAAAGAGGGGTAAAGAAAAAATGTGATGGTAATAAAAAAGGGAAACAAAACTTATGTATTTAGGGGGTAGGAGGTTGTGGGGTGGGTAGGAGAATGGGAAAAAATGAAACTTAAATTGTGTCATATACTGGTACAAATTTCCAATATCAAGTGTGATCATGATCTGATGTGTATATACAATGTAACAATAAAGACAAAAATTTTTTAAAAAGAGGGCTCTTGTACCTGAACTTGTAAGTCTTGCCTGATATCAGACTCTGCTTTACTCTGCGGATTGAATTTGAATATAATAGTGTCTATAATCAGGTGTCAGTGTTTGGAGCATGGAGGTTTCCATGTGATTTTTTTACTTTCATTTTGGTGAAACAAATATGTTTAACACTTAATCACGAGGTATAAACTATCAAAATGGTCCTTCTTATTTATTTCTTGATAATAGATTATAGCTAGTTGGGATAAAGACCATAGTAACATCAATACTAATGGAAACCCTAGTTGTATGAAGGGATACTTTTCAACTGGGCTTGGAGGCATACACTGTAATCCCCAGATTCAGGAGGCTGAGGCAGGAAGACCATCTGTTCCAGGCCACATAATGAGTTCCAGGTCATATAATGGTCTACAGGATGAGCTCAAGACCATCCTGACCTACAAATCTAAGACCTTGTCTCAAAAACAAAACCGAACCAAAAAATAGACAAAGTGATACTCTTCTGCTAAGTGTCAGAATAAAGAAACAAGCCAACAAACATCAAAAATAAAGACAAAATACAAAAACAAAAAAGAAAACAAACAACAAAACAAAATAAAACCAAGAATTCTACCCATATGGCTTTCTTCAGTAAGAAAAAGTACAAATTTGATCTTTCATTTATTCAAATTGTCAATATTAAGTATTGTGTTTTGTTTAATCTTCATTTTGTTTTAATTACATTTTAACTTGAGGAATTACATCCTCGAAAGGAAGCTCATTACCAATTGTCACTGTCCCCATTTCACACAGCTGACTACACAATCAGTCCAGCACCTCTTTCTTTGCATGGAAAGCTGATTCATTTTTTGTATTCATGAATAATTTGAGTGTTTTAATAATATTTGATACTTTCTCATTTTAGGGTGAGATTTAAAATAAATCTAATTTATTAAAAATTTAGGACACTTGCACGAGTGTTTGTGGATCAGGAATTAATAGCGTGGCCATAGAGAGATAAATCAAAGCTCAGAAGCAAAGTCTCTGAGCCATTTTAAAGTTAAGAAGAGATGCCTTTATAGCTTTCAAAAGTGTTTGAAAATTAAATGTTTGATTTATTAGGACTGTGTACACATAGGGCTCAAATTATTCATGTATCGTTTGGAAAATGTAAAATGCTTAATGTTCTGACATTATGTGATAATTGCTATTCTAATATATAGCATCTACTAAATCTTTCTGGAAGCGGCTAAGGGTGGCATTGATATACAGAAGCACATGCTTTGTGTGCGAGTAAATCATTCTTCCATTGAATTAAGGCCAAGGAGGGAGCGCTGAGTGAAACTTAAAGTGATATTGCAGTATCTGGTGCTGTTCTGATCAAGAAATATGTAGTAGGACTAGTGAAAAATAGGCAGAAATGTACAGAAATCCACTGAGGAGAAAATGCAATCAGATTTATCAGTGATGCGTTCTGCAAAGTTTCCAAGAGTCCTAGTCATCACTCAGCAGATCTGCCTTGGAGGGCTGAAGCCATCTTAATTGTCCCTTTTGCATCGGTTGCTTTCTGATGACTAGGTTTAGAATTATTACCTTTTGTGGGTACTTACTGGGTGACTCTCTCCCTCAGACTCTCTTGCTAGACACCCTGGTGAACATGGGCAAATTGCTTCACTCCCTAAACTTCAGTTTCCCATGTGTAAAATGGAAATACTAGGTATAGCTACCTTGTAGGATTACTATGAGTAAAAGAGATAATACATGTAAAACAGTTAGCATGGGGATTAAAAAACAGTAATCATTATCGCTGCAGTTATTTTTACCTTCTGCAGAATGCATTGTAAAGGACAAGAGAAACAAGGAAAGACTATGAAATTGGTGACTTTATCCCCTAATTGCTAATAGATGTGAATGGAATTCACCACACGTATAAGTGTAACTAGATCTCTGGTTCTTGTTCTGGGTCAAGGAAGATTAAAGCCAACAAAAGAGCAAACAGCGAGCAGTGGGAAGGTCAAGTATGTGTTTATTTCAAAGAATAAAAGAAACTCTCTCCAGGAGTGGGGAGGGTTGTTCTGGGGGAGACACCCTAAATGTTTAGGTCTATTTGGTTTTTATATAGTTTTTGGGACCAGTGTTTGTGACAAGAAACAGGAAAGCTCTTGGTTGTAGGTAGGTCTTTCATGCCTGGAAAGCAAGATGTTTTATTTGAATTTTATTTCCTTTAAGGTTTTCCATTTGGTTAAAGACCTGTTCTACTGCCTTTTGCATTTTATTAGGCCCTGATAGTCGGTTTTAGAATACTCATTTACTTATGTTCTGACATTTAGTTCATTTTAAGTTAACTACTCAAGGCCTGTGACCAGTCTGCCTAAATTCTCCTATCTCTTGGCTATATAAGATGTAAGAAGCCTTGTTAGTCTTCTTTCTTTTCTTTGAGTTAGAGACAGAAGTCCAGATGTACTTTTTTCTTGCTGCTGAGACAAAATATCCAAAGCTAAAGGAGGAAAGGTTTGTTTAGCTCAGTTTGGGTGGCTCCAAGGGAGAAGGCAGAAGGGAAGCAGTTCATGGTGGACAGAAGGAAGCACAGGAACAAGGGACTAACCAGCATCTTTATTTCCCTTTTATTTCTTCCGAACTACTTCAGTTGGGGGGCACTCACACCCTTAATCCCAGTGCCCTGGAGCCTAGTATTACATCATGAGTCAATTCCAGGCATTCATACATTCTAGATCCAGCACCACTGGAAAAGCCCCACCTAGAAATACATGAGCTTTGAGGACATCTTAACACAGGCTGCAACAGATAGTGAATTTGTTAAGCTTCTTTAAGTTCCAGTTACATAGATAATCTATTAATCATTAATAGTGAAGAATCACAAAGATCTATGAAGAAAACCAGAGATCTCTTGCTGTTGAGAATTTTACTACGCAAGGTTGGAGGTTCTGAAGAGTTCCAGAAGTGATGTCATTACACCCCCCCCCCACACACACACACACGTACCAATGACAAATCCCAGTAATGTTTGTTCATGGGTGTCTACAAGTGTTTGACATCCTGGCTATCTCCATGTTCATGGGATCTTTCATACCCTTGGATACCAGAATGTAGAAGCTCTGGTATCTCATTGGTCTAAAATGGTGTTGGAGGGAGAGTTCAGATGCCAGCCAAGATAAAGTTAGTAGCAAATATTGTAAAACAGTGGTCCTCAAGCTTTTTATCTTTGAGACCCTTTTTTACTTAAAAATTATTGAGGACCCCAAAGAGCTTCAGTTTGTGAGTGTTGTGTCTTGTCATATTTACCATGTTAAAACTAAAATACTAATTCACTATTTAAAAATAAAGGGAACAATTCATTACTTATAAAAAACATATTTTAATGAAAAGTAATTAGTCCTGAGGCTTTCGCATTTAGGTACCTTCCAAAGTCATGTGTCGCTTCCCCCTCGACCAGCAAGGAAGACGCGACCGCAAGCTCTTCTTTCTGCTGTTTATTCAGGAACGCGCGCCCAAGCCAAAGCTCTAAAAACTCTCTTTACAAGCATCTCCCAGCATATATATCCACAGGCCAATGCCTGGAGGACACGTGGCAACCCAGGTTCCACGAATTCCGCATGCAGCAGCTGATCACAGGCCTTGATCGACATCACCCGTGCTCGGTGGGAGGGCCCCCATGGGAAGATATACAAGCGCCTATACAGGTGGTGGTGG